>CAUYSK010047129.1:0-42013 GCA_963575035.1 Avahi laniger | reverse complement strand
AGATTGCTTTGGCTATACGAGGTCTTTTCTGGTTCCATACAAAGCATAGAATTATTTTTTCCAGATCTGTGAAGAATGATAATGGGATTTTGATTGGGATTGCATTAATTCTGTAGATCACTTTAGGTAGTATGGACATTTTAACGATGTTGAGAAATTGTAGAAGATGTAGACAGATGGAAAAACCTACCTTGCTCATGGATCGGTAGAATCAACATCGTTAAAATGTCCATACTACCTAGGTTGACTTTATAAGGCCAATAAAGAGCCTTCTGAAAAAAAAAATACTAACATGATACCTCATCTATAACATTTGATGGTCTGTGGTAAGTAAAGAATGTCACTTTGTGACAGGTCCAGAAACCTCAAGGTATTTGGGGACCTTGAAAAAAGAGGAATTTACCCAATTCATACAGGTATCTTCAGGAAGTTAAATCTCTGGCTTGGCTCGAGAAACCTTTTTAAGTTACATGAAATTCCTTTAAAAAAAAATAAAGGTTCCAAGGGAGGCAAGATGACTGACCAGAAACACCAGCTGCCAGAGTGTCTCAATAAGGAGGAGAAGTTTTAGACGAAAGAGAAAAAAATGAATAAACAAACAGAGATCAGGTGTGGGTCTGAGGGAAGGAGCCCGGAACCTTCAGGAGACTCCATGAGAAGAAGTTGCAGAACAGAACAGATGGGAGCAAGGTATGAGCAGAGATCAACCCCCAAGAGGGCTGCAGTCCAGCGAGAATGGTAGGTGGAGTGGTCAGTTTCTCCCTCCATCCCATCATTGACAGTTGGTGCATTCCCAAGCGGCTGGATAGACTTTCTGCCCACACGAACCCAGAGACTGCTGCTGCCAGTGAGCCAGGAGCTTCTTATGGACAGGGCACCAACCTCCAAGCACCCCAGGGGCACTTCACATCTCCACAGACCTGAGCCAGGCTGGAAGACGCCATATTGCTTCTCCACCCACTGTGCAACTGTCTTCCCCAGGGAGCTTCAACTCCTCAGAATTCATTTTGCTCATTCCCACACAGACATTTCCCAACTATGGCCCAGACTGCAGGAGCCACAGGGATCCTGGGTAATCTGTGTGACTCCACTATGATGTGGCCCGTGTCTAGGGGCCAAGGAATGAACAAACACAGAGACAAAGAGACACAGACACACATAAAGACAGTACAGGACTGCAGCAAATTTCTTGCTGTAGTTTCTTTATTTATAACACAGACTGTTTGGCAACTGTCCCACTGCAACTTCTTTGTTCCCACACTGTCCTGACTCAACACATCCCTTTCCTTGTTGTTTTGTCTCCGGCGAGCAGATGTTTTCATCCTGAACTCTCTAGCCCTTACTGTTTTCAGGTCAGGGCGCCCTGGACTTGCGTTCAAGCCCCCAGGCATATTCTTAGAAAAACAACAAGAAACCGTTCCCAGACAGTGTCCTCTACACCACTGCCTGAATATTCTGGGTGGGTGGCCTCCCAGAGTGAGGGACAGACACAACCAGAGTGCTAGCCTTCCTCAATCCAGACTCTTTTTCTCCTCTTCTCCTCCCAAATCCACAGCTGCTGAAAGACACAATTGAGCCATCACACCAAGTCTTCCACAGAGAGTGGAGCTCAGATGTTTCCTCTTGGGGTCCTGCATTGGACTAAGGGGTGTTCAGACTGTGAGCTCCCTGCCTGCCATCCCTCCCTGATGTTGCTTGCCCAGCATCTCCATCAGAACAGTGCACACCTTTAGGCAGAGGGACATTTAACCTGCTTGGGCACCTTGTGGGCAATGAGAGACCAGCGTGCTTCTCACTGGATTGATCTTTGGGGACTTGGGGATGGGATTAAAGGCCAGATCCTGTACCCCCAGGTCTCAATCGTGTTGCTCAAGGGCATGGAGAGGAGCTTTGTGAATTAGTCTAGGGAGGTGAGGGAGCCCACATGGGCAGATGAGTGGGGAGAATGTGGTATAGGCCCCAGCTGCAGCATGCTCATGGGGCACCCCACCCCCCACAGGAGGGCTGTGCTCTCAGCTGAGGCCAAGATCCTGGGCAAAGAGCCTCCTGGCCCACATCACAGTCATGGGGGAGCTCAACTGGCTTGAGCTCCTGCCTGCTGGCAGACACCAGGGAAAATCCTCAAAGCAGGGAAGGGTGGAGAAGAGCAAAGTCTGCTCCAAACTGTGAATCTCAGATGGTCCTGCCTCCACAAGCAAACTTTCTGATTGGGTGGGGCCACTTCAGCCCCTCCCTGGAGGCTTTGCCTAGAAGCTGGGAACAGACCTTTGAGCCCTGCAGAAACAGATACCTTGCCAGCTTTTGTGAAACTTGAGGGCAAACTCACCCAATCCAGCCCTGCCCAGCGACACTCCAACAGCAGACTCTGCTGTGTCAAAGAATAAAGACTCACCTGAAGTTCCAGGGCCCCATCCACCACCTGGGGCATTCAAGTGCTTCTCCTGAGGCAATAGTGCTGGTCACAACACCCAAAAACAACACAGTAGCTTCTTCCTTCCAGCAAGCGTCACCTACTGACAGGGAGGTCAATTTGCACAGCCCTTTACAGCATGTATTCACTCGATCATATAGGGTGTGCTTAATTCTCACCCACAAACACCACTTATTGTCTCAGAGATTAAAGTAGGCATGCCATTACAATTCACACTGTTAAAAAGACCACAGGGCTGGGGAAAGAGAAAGGATTTCAAAGACCTCCATCCTCCCTGATCAAAGAGAGACAGGCAATTGCCCACTCACATAGCTCACCACTCCTACAGCCTACAAACAACTAGCAACTGGGAAAATCACTACACCAAGGTTATCTATAACCAAGGTATCCATCCGAAACCTAGATTATCATCAAAACACTCACAAGCAAGGCCAAAGGTTCTCACCCAATATAAGCTACAACACACCTGTACAAGTGAGGGGAGGAGAAAAAGCCACATCTAAACAAAAGAAAATCCCAAAATAATAAGCAACAGCTGCTCCAGATGAGAAGGGATCAACAAAAGAACTCCAGAATTACAAAGAATCACCCCCAGAAGAGAACACCAGCTGTCTAGCAAAGGATACCAACCGAAATCAGAATATTGAAATGACAGATAAAGAATTCTGAATATGGATTATAAGTAAGCTCAATGAAAAATAAGAGAAAATGGAAAACTAACACAAAAAAACACAAAGAAATTCAGAAAATGAATGAGAAGTCACTAAAGAAATCAAATTATTAAAAAAAAAACAAATAGAAATTTTGGAAATCAAAAATTCATTCAAGGAAATACAAAACAGGACTAGACCAGGCAGAAGAAAGAATGTCAGAGCTTGCAGATAAATCTTCTGAATTAACTCAATCAGTCACAAATAAAGAACAAAGAATTAAGAGGAATAAATAAAGCCTACAAGAAATACGGGATTATGTAAAGAGGCCAAACATAAGAATTATAGGCATCCCAAGAGTGAAGAAGAAAACACACAAGGGTTGGAAAACCTATTTGAGAGAATAATATAGGACAATTTCCCTGGTCTTGCTATAAATTTAGATATCCAGGTACAAGAAGCTCAATGAATACCTGAGAGATTCATCATAAAGAGGAAATCACCACAACACATAGTCATCAGACTAGCCAATGTTAACATGAAGGAAGAAATGCAAGCCATAAGATGAAAACATCAGGTAACTTACAAAGGAAAACCTATCTGGCTAACTGCAGACTTCTCAACATAGACCTTACAAGCAAGGAGGGATTGGGGCCACATCTTCCGTCTTGTTAAACAGAATAATGGCCAGCCTAGAATTTTGTATCCTTGCAAAACTAAGTTTCTTATATGAGGGAGAAATGAAGAGTTTTTCAGACAAGCAAATACTGAGGGAATTTGTCAAATCCAGACATGCCCTGCAGGAAGTACTCAGATTTACATCATAAATTGATCAGCACAATAAAAAATAAAATTAGAAATCAACTCCAACAGAATCACTCAATTCTACACAAAGTCATGAAAATTAAATAACTTACTGCTAACAATTATTGGACCAAGGGAGAAATTAAGGTGGAAATCAAAAGGTTCCTCAAACTAAATGACAAAGGGGACACAAAGTTATCAAAATCTGTGGGATTCAGGAACAGTAGTCCAAAGGGAAAAATTAATAGCCTTAAATACCTATATCAAAAAAAGAGAAAGATCACAAATCAACAATCTAATGACATGTCTCAAGGAACTAGAAAATGAAGAGCAGATCAAACCCAAACCCAGCAGAAAAAAAGAAATAGCTATGGTCAGAGCAGAACTAAATGAAATAAAATAATAATAATAATAATATAGAAGATCAATGAAACAAAAAGTGTGTTCTTTGAAAAGATAAACAAAATTGATAGACCTCTCACTAGATTAACCAGAAATAGAAAAGAAAGGATCCAAATAAGCTCAATCAGAAATGAAAAAGAAGATATTACAACTGATACCACATAAATGCAAAATATACATTGCTGTTCTCTGAACACACTTTCCCGCCTCGTGCTTTTTTTCCATGCTGTTCCCTCTACCTGCAATGCTCTGCACTGCAGTCACTCTCCATCTCAAGAGGCTTTGGAATGTGGGACACTATACATGCTGCCTGCTTTCAAGGGCCAGAAGTCAAATAACATAGAGAGACACATATCATTTGTGAAGTTTATAAGCCAAGGCTCTGTATGATGCTCACATTAAGACACATATTAAGTACTATTGATGAACCTAAAATATTTGGCCTGATGATTTAGTGCATACATCATGGAAATAAGACAGGACGTACCATACTTAGCACTAAGTCTCCAGTGTCAACATTGAACCTATGGAAGGTAACAGGCAAAGAAGAGACATTTTGCTTTCAGATGAAATGTAACGACTGTAAAATCTTTACTGTGTTGTGAATTGCTTTTTTCCCCACTTGCTTATGTTTTAAAGGTGCTTTATTTTACATATGAATATACTGTTACTTTTTCTAGGAATACCAGAAATGTACAGAAAATATGCAAAGAAGATTATGAATTACAAAAATGAAAGGCAATGTATTGTTCTTTATATACTTTCATGTATAATTTCACCCGATGAATTTCATAAATATTACCTGTAAAAGACAGAAGACTTACCTTCACATGACTGGCAGAAGCTAAACAAATGCAGTGTGAAACTCTAGTTACATCATCTAGTATTCATCGAATAAAAAATCCATTTGAGAATACTAATTCAAAAATACTTCCAGTTCAGTATAATCTATTTATTTGGAGAGCAAACAACCATTGTATCCACATTTGGCACACATTAGAAGTCCTCAAGAGGTCAAATTTATAAAGTGTACTCTCAACTATCAGACAGCACTGTATTCTCTGAGTGTTTATGTCTTTATCAAATTAGGAAGAACTTCCATAGCTCTTAATATCTAATTCTCAATAGAAAGTTATACCAATTATTAGTTTCATTCTAATAATCACTTGTCCCCAAAGAAAGATATATTCCTTGGGAAAATCTTACAGTACACAAAATAGATTTTTGTTTTTAAGCAATTCAGTGACGATTTTCAGGTCTACTTAACAAATACCAGAGTGGACCCAACTCTCTTAAATTGAACTAGATGGCACAAAAAATATGGTATCTATTAAAACAACTGAAATTATATACAACCTAGGAGAATATCAGCAAGACTCTCTTCCTTGGGATTAAAAAAAAGTGGAAGGAACTTTGATATGGGGCCTAGAGCCAAAACCATTATGAATAAACTTTTAGAGAGAATGTAGGGCTATCTGGCAGAAAAATAGCACTGCTGTCTGAAGATTTCTCTGATGCAATTTTTCCAATTAATACTCCAAAAAGAACCTTTAGTGAGGAAGAATTGAATGGTATGACCTGGAAATTAGGTCAGGAGATCCATGAGACCTTTATCCAGCACCCACACATTAAAAGAAGTTATTTGTCAAAAAGCATCCCCAAAGCCAGCTGCTGTATTTTAAAAACTTTATAGAGTTTATGACCTACCAAACCACTCCTGACAATGACATCCCTTTGTCCTGCAACTGCCTTAGTCTTTCATCCAACACTTAACTTCACATCATGCTACGGTGATTAGAAAATTTTGCGGGCCGGGCACGGTGGTTCATACCTGTAATCCTAGCACTCTGGGAGGCCGAGGAGGGAGGATCACTCAAGGTCAGGAGTTAGAGACCAGCAAGAGCGAGACACCGTCTCTACTAAAAATAAAAAGAAATTAGCTAGACAACAAAAAATATATATAGAAAAAAAATTATCTGAGCATGGTGGCACATGCCTATAGTCCCAGCTACTTGGGAGGCTGAGGCAGAAGGATCGCTTGACATCCATGGATGTTTCCATGTTCTCTGCAGTGTTTATTTTTATTTAACGTTTTAAGTAGTGCTTCCTATTTTTTAATAAAGAACAGAATTAGGGGAAAACTGATTAAGAGATGAGATTTTTCAAAGTACTTCTTTTACTCCCTTTGAGAAGTGCATGGCCGGGTGCAGTGGCTCACACCTGTAATCCTAGCACTCTGGGAGGCTGAGGCAGGAGAATTGCTTGAGCTCAGGTGTTCGAGACAAGCCTGAGCAAGAGTGAGACACTTTCTCTACTAAAAATATAAAAATTAGCTGGGCATCATGCCGTGTGCCTGCAGTCCAAGCTTCTTGGGAGGCTGATGTAGGAGGATTGTTTGAGTCCACGAGTATGAGGTTGCCGTAAGCTAGGATGACACCATGGCACTCTACTCAGGGCAATGGAGTGAGACTCTGTGTGAAAAAAAGAAAAAAAAAAAGAGAGAGACGTGCATGAAGAAAAGCTACTCTTCATTTCCCAGAGATAGCGTGCAAATCAATTCTTATGTTAAAATCCCCACACCTGGTAATCTCTCTGTTTGGAAGTTCAGAAAATGTACAGAGGATGGTAAGGAAAGAATTACCAGGATCAATTTGAAGAGCTCCTGGTAAATCCCATTCCAGCTTCTTTTGGGAGAGGACACCATGGGAGCCATCAAATACCTATAATTAGAGAATGATAAAGCTTGGGAGGAGGTAGGGTTGCCCCATCCAAGGTAGAGAGAGATTTGTCATGCTATCACCTTCTCTCTCCCAGCAGAGGGCATCACAGAACTGGGTGATTAGATGGAAACTTTCAGGGAAGACTAAAGCAAAGAATTATTTTAATCTACTTCTATTTATGTGATGAATTACATTTATAGATTTGCGTATGTTGAACCACCCTTGCATCTCTGGGATGAAGCCCACTTGGTCCTGATGGATTACTTTTTTGATAAGCACCTGAGTTCAGTTTGCTAGGATTTTGTTGAGAATTTTTGCATCTATATTAATAAGGGATACTGGTCTGTACTTTTCTTTTTTTGTTGCATTCTTTCTTGGTTTTGATATCAGGGTGACGTTGGCTTCATAAAATGTGCAGGAGAGAATTCCTTCCTTTTCAATGTTGTGGAATAATTTCTGCAGGATACAGACCAGTTCTTCTTTGTAGGTCTTGTAAAATTCAGGTGCGCAACCATTTGGTCCTGGACTGTTCTTTTTAGGAAGGTATTTTATTGCTGCTTCAATTTCAGTACTTGCTATAGCAAGTACTGAATCGCAAGCTTCGTGATTGAGCCTAGGGAGGCTGTGTGTTTCTAGAATTTGTCCATTTTCTCCACGTTTTCAAGTTTATGTGCATAAAGGTTTTTATACTATTCATAGATGATATTTTGTATTTCTGTGGTATCAGCTGTAATTTCTCCTTTTTCATTCCTGATTGAGTTTATTAGAATTCTTTCTTTTCTGCTTCTCATAATCTACCAAGAGGTGTGTCAATTTTGTTTATTTTTTCAAAGAACCAACTTTGTGTTTTATTAATCTTCTGTATAGTTTTTTTAATTATTGATTTCATTTACTTCTACTCTGATTTTTTTTATTTCTTTTCTTCTGCTGGGTTTGGGGTTTGTTTGATGATCCTTTTCCAGTTCTTTGAGACAATTTATTAGATTATTGATTTTTGATATTTCTGTCTTTTGGATATAGGCATTTATGTAGGCATAAATTTTCCTCTCAGCACTGCTTTAGCTCTGTCCCACAGATTTTGATAACTTGTATCTCGTTTATCATTTAGTTCAAAGAATCTTTTGATTTCCCTCTTAATTTCCTCCTTAATCCAATGATCGTTCAGCAGAAGGTTTAGTTTCCATGACTTTGTGTAGAGATGAGAGTTTCTGTTGGAGTTGATTTCTAACTTTATTCCACTGTGGTCTGTGAAGATGCAAGGTATGATTTCTATTTTTTTAAAATTTGTTGAGACATGCTTTGTGACTTAGGACATGGTCAGTCTTAGAGAATGTCCCATGAGATGATGAGAAAGACACAAATTCAGTAGTTTGGGAGTAGAATGTTCCATAAATTTCAGTCAGGCCCATTTGTTCTAGAGTTCTCTATAAGTCCATTGTTTCTTTGTTTATTTTATATTTGGAGGATATATCCTGTTCTGTCAGAGGGGTGTTGAAGTCCCCGGCTATTATGGAGCTACTGTTTATCATTTTTGTGTGTGTGTGTGATCAAGTAGGATTTGCTTTATGAATCTGGGTGCACCTAAGTTAGGTAAATAAATATTTAGAATTGTTATGTCTTCTTGTTGAATTGTACTCTTCACCATTATATAGTGACTATCTTTGTCTTTCATTACTTTTGTTGATTTGAAGACTAAGTTATCTGAAATCAGAACTGCTATGCCAGCTTTCTTTTGGCTTCCATTTGTATGGAATATTGTTTTCCATCCCTTCTCCTTGAGGCTGAATGCATCCTTGTGTGTTAGATGTGTTTCCTGAAGACAGCAGATACTTGGCTTGTGTATATTTACCCATTCAGCTAGGATATGTCTCTTTAGTGGGAAGTTCAAGTCATTCATATTTATTGAAAGAATTGATAAGTGGGGCAGATTTCTGTTCATCCTGTTGAGTTGACTTCGTTGCTTTGTTTTCTCCTTTGAGCCATTGTGGTATCTGGCCTTTGGCCTTTAGCTTTTGCATGATTTTACACCAGTGAGTGTTTATTATGCTGATCCATGTGTAACACTGTTCTGAGTACTTCCTGGAGGACAGGTCTTGTCTTAATGAGTTCGCTCAATCTTTGCTTGTCTGAAGGTAATTATTACACTTTTGTATAAGAAACTTAGTTTTTCAGGATACAAAATTCCAAGATGAGCATTATTTGGTTTTAAAAGAGTGAGATTGGGGCCACAGTCTCTTCTGGCTTGTAAGCTCTCAGTTGAGAAGTCTGCAGTTAGTCTGATGGGTTTTCTTTTGTAGATTACCTACTTCTTTCACCTTACAGCTTATAGAAGGGCCTCATTCATGTTTATTTTGGCCTGTTTTGGGGCTTTCTACTATGTTTTGTAATTCCTTCAATAAATTCTTCATTTCTAGAGTTCTGTTTCATTTCTCCTTAATATTTCAATTTCTTTAGTGAATTTTTCTTCCAAGTTCTGGATTATATTTTTGTGGTTTCTTTGTGTTGGGTATTCATTTTCTCTTGTATATCATTGATTTCCTTAAAATCCATGTTCAAAATTCTTCTTTTGTCATCTCAGTGTTCTGAATTTGGCTAATATCCATTGCTAGAAAGCTGGTATTCCCCTTTGGGGGTGTCCTTTCGGTTTGATTTTTCATAGTTCCAGAGTTCTTTCACTGATTCCTTCCCATCTGGAACAGCTGTTCCTTCTTATCTTTGGATTTTTGTTTAGATAATGACATGTCCAGTTTAGTCTCTGAGCCAGTAGGTGGTGCTTGTGGGTGAGATTCGACCACATCTTGTATGATGAATCAGTAAATGCAGTAAAAGGGCAAGCAAATTGACCTTTCAGTCAGTAGGTGGCGCTTACCAGAAGGAGCAAGCTGCAATGTTGTTTTTGGGCCCTGTGACCTGACCAGTGCTCTCATTCTTCTGGAAAGGCACTCTATTGCTTCACGTGGTGAGTGGGACCATGGATCCTCTCAATAGATGCAGAAAAAGTGTTTGACAAAATTCAGCACCCTTTTGTGATAAGAACACTTAACAAAATAGGCATAGATGGGACTTAGCTAAAAATGATTCAAGCTATATATGACAAACCCACAGTCAACATCATACTGAATGGGGAAAAATTGAAAGCATTCCTGCTTAGAACTGGAGCTAGATAAGGTTGCCCTCTATCACCACTTCTATTCAACATAGTGCCAAAAGTCTTAGCCAGAGTAATCAGACAAGAGAAGCAAATCAAGGGCATCCAAATGGGGGCAGAAGAGGTTAAACTATTGCTCTTTCCTTACAATATGATCTTATATCTAGAAAACCCCAAAGATTCTGCCATGAGACTATTGGAATTGATAAACAAATTGGACAAAGTCTCAGGTTATAAAATCAATGTACAGAAATTAGTAGCATTCCTATATTCCAACAACATTCAAACTGAGAACCAAATCAAATAATCAATACTTTTCAAAATAGGAACAAAGAAAATCAAATACCTAGGAATATATTTAACTAAGGAGGTGAAAGCACTCTATAGGAAGAACTATGAAACACTGAGGAAGGAAATAGCAGAGGACATAAACTGATGGAAAACCAACCATGTTCATGGGTCAGCAGAATCAACACTGTCAAAATGTCTATACTACCCAAAGTGATCTACAGATTGAATGCAATTCCTATTAAAATACCAACATAATTTCTGAAGATCTAGAAAAAATAATTCTACACTTTGTATGAAACCAGAGAAGACCCTAAATAGCCAAAGCAATCTTAAGCAAAAAGAACAAATTGAGAGGCATCAATTTACCAGGCTTCAAGTTATATTACAAGGCCATAGCATCTAAAACAGCATGGTACTGGCAGAAGAACAGAGACATAGACCAATGGAACAGAACTGAGAACTCAGATATAAACCATCCTCATATAGCCATCTAATCTTTGACAAAGCAGACAAAAACATACACTGGGGAAAAGAATACTTATTCAATAAATGGTGCTGGGAACATTGGATAGTAGAAGACTGAAACACGATTCGTGCCTCTCACCTCTCACAAAAATCAACTCATGATGGATAACAGACTTAAACCTAAGGCATGAAACTATAAGAATTCTAGAAGAAAAGGTTGGTAAAACTCTTCTAGACACCGGCCTAGGCAAAGAGTTTATGAAGAAGACCCCAAAGGCAATCACAACAACAACAAAAATAAATAAATGGGACCTGATCAAATTAAAAAGCTTCTGCACAGCCAAAGAAACTGTCACAAGAGCAAACAGACAATCTACAAAATGGAAGAAAATATTTGAATGCTACACATCCAATAAAGGGCTGATAACTAGGATCTATATTGAACTCAGGAAGATCAGCAAGAAAAAAGCAAACAACCCATTAAAAAGTGGGCAAAGGGCATGAACATAAACTTTTCAAAAGAAGACAGACTAATGGCCAGCAGACATATCAAAAAATGCTCAACATCTCTAATCATCGGCAAATGCAAATCAAAACCACAATGGGATATAACTTAACTCCAGTGAGAATGGCTTTTATCAAACAGTCCCAAAACAATAAATGTTGGCATGGATGTGGAGAGATAGGAATAGTCATACACTGCTGGTGGGACTGCAAACTAGTACAACCTCTGTGGAAAGTAATATGGATATACCTCAAAGAGCGAAAAGCAGAATTATCATTTGATCCAGTAATACCATTACGGGGCATCTACCCAACGGAAAAAAAAGAGATGCTATTAAAAAAAATTTGCACTTGAATGTTTATAGCAGCACAATTCACAATTGCAAAGATGTGGAAACAACCCAAGTGCCCATCAATCCATGAGTGGATTAATAAAATGTGGTATATGTATACCATGGATTTCTACTCAGCCACAGAATACAGCTGTGATCTAGCACCTCTTGTATTATCCTGAATAGAGCTGGAGCCCATTCTACTAATTGAAGTATCCCAAGAATGGAAAAACAAGCACCACATGTACTCACCATCAAATTGGTATTAATTGATCAAGACTTATGTGCACATATAGTAGTAACATTCATTGGGTGTCGGGCAGGTGGGAGGGAGAGGAGGGGATGGGTATATTCACATCTAATTGGTACAGTGCACCCTGTCTGGGGGATAGACAGACTTGAATCTTTGACTCGGGCAGAGCAAAGGCAATATATGTAACCTAAACATTTGTACCCCCGTAATATGCTGAAATTAAAAAAAGAAAGCTAAAGAAAAAAGAATTATTTAAATATAAAAGGAAGAAGTGAAGGGTACTTTTCCGTGTTTTGTTTCTGAACTTTGTTTGGAGGGGTACCTTCCTCGAGGTACCTTTTCTATTGGTGAGGTCAGAGAGAACAGGTTAGGGCCCAGAGAGGAGATGGTAGAGGGTTAGATTTCCAAGACTGGCTATAGGCTCTAAAGAAGACAGAGAGAGAAGAAAAACATGCATTTTTCTCCTACATTGCCCATTCCAGCTCATCAGAGAAGAGAAGCAAATGGCATTTCAGATTTAGGGGTGAAAATATGCTTATCTGTAGTGTCTGCTGCATGTACTTAGTCTCCCGGGAGCCTGAAGTCTGTTAGCACCAGATGAGAAGCACCATCACTAGAAAGAGGTAACCTCTCCCCAATAGTCAGCATTCACACTCTTGAAACCTTTACCCTAAAGTGTACCCTTATGGCCTAAAGAGTCAGTTCATCAACCCAGGCTCTAACTTAAAAAGGAATCAATGCCTAGGAGAACACAGTACACTTAATTTGCTGCAACAATATAATCCCAACATTAATTCAGTAACCCCTATACACAGCTATTATAGGTTTCGCAAAAGGGACAGGATGGAATATTTAAAAATAACATTTTGCTGACTTTCAAAATAGCTGTTACTATTACTAAACTGTCACTATTGCCCACAAGTCCTGGAATTTGTACATAGATTTTTTTGTAGAGAGTTTACATTGTACCTGATGTGTCTAAAGGCAAAGAGTTATTATGAGATTATAGAGAAAATTTTTCATGATTGTTCACCAGCTCAATCTGAGGCTTTGACCAACTGTCTAAATTTGTCCTTCAACTTCACATTTTTAAGAAATGTAAAAGAATACAATTCAGACTGAAGAGAGGCATTCACAAAATGTTCAGATGGGTATAAATTAGGGTTCAAGTCCATGATAGCACTCCCCATATTTTTATCTATTTTTATTTCCTGGTACTTTTATCGGAAGAGTCATAGATAAAAGGTTACTGCAAATCATGTTTTCAGTTGCCATAGCACTTTCTATTTTAAAGGAGTAAATGCATCTATATCTTTAACAAAAACACTTTTCTTTAAGGAATTGGTGGTTCTATGACATACCAAACAGACCAGTGGAGTCTGCTTGATCGGGAGATTCCAGATGGACCAGAAAGAAGGGAGATGCAAAATCTCATTGCCTTCCTTCTATTCCATCAGTTGCCATTCTTATATCACTTTCCTGATTAATGTTTCATGATTAATATTTCTATATTTTTTAGTTACATATAAGTACCACAGAAGATGTTGGCCTTTATTTTTTAAAGAAAATATACGTGCACATACAGGGAGAGGTCAGAAACAGAGATTCAGTGCTGGTCCTTGACCAAGATTCTTCTTAGTCATCTTGCCTAGACAAGGCATGATGAACTTCTGGCCTGAGTCTCCCTGTCTAGCTTGATGACAGGAGTTGTATGGCTCCTCAGGTATGAACACGCCACTGAGATCCACTAGTTGACTAGTGAGAAAGTGTCAAGGTGGCCAAACTCCAGAGAGGCTGCACTTTGGTTATTTGCTTGGTCTGCTCCCTATATTCTGACCTATGCTTCTTGGATGCCCAGACCAACTCCATGCTTCTGTAGGAGTAAATTTGGGAGTGCTTATCTTCTGACTATGACTGAATTGGTATCTAATGTATCTAACTACTCTCCCACCTTTTTTTTTTTCTTTCTGGCATGAAGAATGAGAAAAATTCATTTACTACTTCCAGACACAGGGCAGTCAAAGAAGGTTTCAATTATTCTGTGTGCTAGTTATTGTTTATGAATGATCACTAAGAAAACTTCTCTCTGCAGCTGAGCTCTGGAAACTCCTTGGACCACACAAGGCTGCTAGTGGTGTCCTGGAGACTCTCACTCCACTTCAACTTCATTAATTAGTTGACATCTCCCATCCCGTTTATAAGAATAGTTCCTCAACGATAACATGAAGAGGAAGAGAAATTAAAATTTTCAATCATATCCAAAACGTCTATCTTACAAATGGAGATTCAGAGGACAAAACATGAATGGCACCATTTGGCATAATGAACCCAGTGCTGGAGATAAGTTTATTCAAGGTTCCCTTTGAAGGCTGTGGCCGTATCACAAGCATGGATTCTAGAGGAAGCACTTGCTACCCTGGTCTTGGCTCCTCTGGTTTTAGAGATGCTGCAGGAATTGTATGAGATAAGATAGAGGTAGAGGGCTGATCCCCAGAGGTAGCATAGCAGGGCAGTGGGAATATTGAGAAAGAACAGAAATGGTTAGTGGGAATTTTTCCATAGTTTACTAAGGGATTTGTGGTATGAATCCCCTCTTCCATGTTTGCTAAGAAATCTTCAGTTAAGTCCTCATCACACACTACCATGTTTGTGGAAGTAGATTTTTTCGGGGAACAAGATGAGGAGTTGAATCCTACATCCAGGATTGTTCGGGGCAAAACAAGAGATGCAGAATCCAGGGACAAAGTGAAAGTTCACATTTTGGTTATACAGACAAGAGAAATAGATGGAATACAGAATGGAAATGAATAACTCTAGGATCACTTTTCTGTGTGATGTGCAGGGTCTCATCTGCTAGCTCATCTTGTTCTGTTCTTTAGTTTCCCTGGAAGATGATTTTGTAGACTTTTGAGGGCCAGATTGTGACAGTCTTTATTTTAAAGCCAAACATCTGGGTATTTCTAGATGTTCATCATATGTTCCTGAAATTCATCTGTTTTCAAACCTATTTTGAAACAAAATGTCAGTGGAAATATGTCATCCCAGTCCTCTCCCCAGCACTCTGCCCTTGAGACTTATTGTTCTTCATCCAGTTGACCCTGCTGTCTGCCAATTCTTTCAAGGACTACAAGGAAAAACAGGCTTTGGGCTTCATTTGCAGAACTGTCTCTTCCCAGCCCCTACCGTGGGTCTGAAACGCATGTCTCATCAAACTTATACCCTTTCTATAACATCTGTGGTGGACAAAATAATGTCCTCTCTGTCAAAGAAGTCCATATTCTAATCCCCCAAACCTGTGACTATGTAATCATACATGACAAAAGGGACTTCGCAGATGTGCTTAACGTGAAGGATTTTAAGATCGGGAGGTTATCCTAGATTATCTGCATGACCCCAGTGGAAGAATACAGGTCCTTATATGTGAAACAGGGAGGCAGAAGGGTCAGAGACAGAGAAGAAGAGGTGAAGTTGAGTGATGTGAGGAACACAAATCAAGGAATGGCCCTAGAAGCTGGAAAGGGTAAAGAAATAAAGTCTTCCATAGAGCCTTTAGAAGGCACCAGCCCTATTTACACCTTGACTTCAGCCCAGTAAGACTCAATCTGGACTTCTGATTTCCAGAACAGAATTTCAAGAGAATAAATTTGTGTTGCTTTAAGCCACTATGTCTATGGTAATTTGTTACAACAGCCATAGGAAACTAATACAGCATCTATGCAGCCACTTGAACTTGGGAAACATGTACTTGCTAACAAAAGGGAATAGAAGAAAGGAAACTATCTAATGCTTATTGAAGACATATTTTATGCCAGGATTTTAACATGCATAATCTCATGGGCTTTTATAACAATTCAGTGAATTTATTCTTTTTCCTTTTAAGACACAGTCTTGCTTTGTTGCCTGGGCTAGAAGGCCGTGGCATCAGCCTAGCTCACAGCAACCTCAAACTCCTGGACTCAAGAATCCTCCTGCCTCAGCCTCCCAAGTAGTTGGAACTACAGGCGTGTGCCACCATGCCCGGCTAATTTTTTATATGTATATTTTTAGTTGTCCAGCTAATTTCTTTCTATATTTTTTTAGTAGAGACAGGGTCTCGCTCTTGCTCAGGCTGGTCTCGAACTCCTGTGCTCAAACAATCTGCCTGCCTTGGCCTCCCAGGCTGCTAGGATTACAGGCGTGAGCCACCACACCCGGCCTCAGTGAATTTATTCTATTTCTCAAATGAAGAAAGTGACCTTTAAATTGAAGAAATTTACTCAAGATATTATAGATGCCATGTGGCAGATAAAAAAAAAAATCGTTACAGGTTCTTCTAACTGCAAAGCCTAGGCACATACTATACTATGTTGCACCTTGAAAAATGAAAATAACAATATTGATGCATTCTACATTTATTCAATGTATATTACTAATACATATCAAGTCTTGCACTCATCATTGGAGATACCTTGATGAATAAGAAACAATGTAGTTCTTGTCCTTAATAGAACTTACAATCTAAGCTGTGAGGAATAGAGGAAAGCAATCAAATATGAACATTTATGATTACAATCATAATCATTGCTATTCCAGAAAGCAGTAGGGTAATGTCAGAATATGTAATGGGGCCTGATTTACTCAGGGGAACAAGTGACTTTTGTATTCAGATCTGAAGGAGATATAGGAGTTACCAGGGAAGAAAGAACTATATGCCATCACACTGATAAGAGGTCCTCTTCTAAGAATGCAGTAAATAAAGGGAACCAGTGGGACAGCTGTTGCTAGTAGGTAGAAAGGCAGTAGTAGCTACAGTTTTATGCACAGGGAGCCACAGGAGGACAAGCTCAATCTTATGGGCTGAAGCTAGTACAAATCAGCTTGTGATAAAGGATATAAGACACAAGGAGAAGAAGCATTTTGCTTACAGCTTTGGAGATTTACAAAGAATCCATCAAAAGCCCAGGATATCTCCTGGGAACTAGTATGTAATTAATGTGAAAAAATATTTTAATTAACTGCATGGTGACTAGACTGTCTGAAGCAACCACGTGGCAATAGACGGGTGAGGCCTGCTTGCAGTCAAGCCACAGAAGCCAAAGATTTGAACTAAGTCCCAGGTGTGTAGCCTTGCCTGAGCCCAGGGGCCCTGGTATTCCAAAGAAATAACAATTATCATCTCACTATCATCAGGCTGTGATAACTGATGACACTGACCATGAAGACCATCAAGTTTCTTCTGCTCTGAGTCCATGTTTACCAAGTCACCTCCTGCTAGAAGCTTTGCTTTCTTATGTACAGTTTCCTAAAGGTCAGATAATAGTTTAAATATTCAGTTTAAATTATATCTTTGCATCATAGTCTACACTGTTAGGGTTTCATCAGCAAGAATTAGTTTTCTGTTTTGGATGCCACATTTAATCCCTGATTAAGCCAGCCTAGTTACACCTGTATATCTTTATCTAATAAACAGTGCCATTTGGTGACTATTTGTGGTTCATTTGTCCCAAAATTTACCTTCCATCTATTTGATATGCAGGAGTTCTAAAATTCTGGAAATTTGATTGATTTGTTGATGCTGGATAGGGAGGAAGGATCCATGTCAATCACCATGGTGACTGATAACGCCCCATTCTTTAGGACCTTATAGACAGAGAATCAAAAAGAGGACAAGTGCGCCGTGAAAAAATACCTTTAAATTATGAAATAAGAGTGTCATTTTGGAGTTCAGTGGGAAATATTAACACCCCAAATCCCATGGTGCTAGAGACACTGTGACATCCATAAAGCCTCTGAGGAAGCTGGGAAACAAGACAGGTATTTGTTTTCTTTTAAGCTTCCTATAGACCCCAGGGGCCAGGATGTCTGAAAAGACTGAGAACTCCATCAGTCTCTTGTGAATTTGGTTAACTGAGTCAGCCCCATAGATTGATTCCCTTTGTGATCAAGCCCCGAACTAGTAAGGTCAGGAACCAGACCTGGAGTTATGGTGACTACACCAAAGAATGCCACCCTGGGAGGCTGACTCTAAAATCATTAAATTTTTTAAAAATTTAATGTTATTTTTATTGGTTCATAATATTTGTACATATTTATGGGGTGCATGTGATATTTTGTCACATGCATACAATATGTAATGATCAAGTCAGAGTATTTACAGTATCCATCAGCTTGAGCATTTATCATTTCTGGGTGTTGAGAACATTTCAAGTCCTCATCTCTAGCTATTTTGAAATATACAATACATTGTTGTTAACTACAGTCACCTTACTCTGCTATTGAACATTAGAATTTATTCTATCTAACTGTATGTTTGCAACCATTAATCAACCTCTGTTAATTCCCCCCTACCCACCCACATTCTTCACAGCCTCAGTCAACTATGATTCTACTCTCTAGCTCCATGAGGTCAACTTTTTAGCTCCTACATATGAGTAAATACATGTGATATTTGTCTTTCTGTGTCTGGCTTATTTCATTTAACATAATGACTTCCAGTTCCATCCATGTTGCTGCAAATGAAATGATTTCCTTCTTTTTGTGGCCACAATAGCATTCCATTTTCTTTATCCATTTCATTTATCCATTGATGGACAATTAGGTTGATTCCATATTTTGGCTATCATGACTAGTGCTGCAATAAACATGGGAATGCAGGTATCCCTTTGATATATTGATTTCCTTTCCTTTGGATAAATACCCAGTAATGGGATTGCTGGATCATACAGTAGTTCTATTTTTAGTTTTCTGAGAAATCCCCATACTGTTTGCCATAATGGCTGTACTAATTTACATTCCCGCCAACAGTGTATAACAGTTCCCTTTTCTCCGCATCCTTGCCAGCATCTGTTAATTTTTATCTTTTTGATAATAACCATTTGAACTGGGGCAAGACGATATATCTCATTACGGTTTTTATTTGCATTGCCCTCAGGATTAGTGATGTTGAACATTTTTCCATATACCTGTTGGTCATTTGTATGTCTTCTGAAAAAATTCTATTCAAATTCTTTGTCCACTTTTTAATGGGATTGTTTGTTTGTTTCTACATACCAATAATAAACTAGCTGAGAAAGAAATCAGGGGAGCAATTCCATTTACAATAGTTACAAATAAAAATACCTAGGAATAAATTTAATCAAGAAGTTGAAAGACCTATATAAGGAAAACTACAAAATACTGATAAAAGAAATTGAAGAGGCAGGGCGTGGTGGTTCACGCCTGTAATTCTAGGACTCTGGGTGGCTGAGGCAGGAGGGTCACTTGAGCTCAGGAGTTCCAGACCATCCTCAGCAAGAGTGAGACCCCTGTCTCTACTAAAAAAATAGAAAGAAATTAGCCAGGCATGGTGTGTTCCTGTAGTCCCAGGTACTAGGAAGGCTGAGGCAGGAGAATCACTTGAGCCCAGGAGTTTGAGGTTGCTATGAGCTAGGATGACGCCACTATACTCTATCCAGGATGATGGAGTGCGACTCTGTCTCAAAAAGGAAAAAGAAAAAAGAAAGGAATTGAAGAGGACACAAACAAATAGAAGAACATCTCATGCTCATTGATTAGAAGAATTAATATTGCTAAAATAACCATACTACCCAAAGCAATCTACAGATTCAATGCAATTCTTATCAAAATACCAATGGCATTTTTCACAGAATTAGAAAAATCAATCCTAAAATTTGTATAGAACCACAAAAGACCCTGAATAGTCAAAGGTATCCTAGGCAAAAAGAACAAATCTGGAGGCATCACACTATCTGACTTCAAAATATAGTATAAGCCTGTAGTAATCAAACAGCATGATGTTGGTATAAAAACAGACACAAGTCCAGTGGAACAGAATAGAGAACACAGAAATAAACCCAGATTTTTACAGCCAACTGATGTCTGATAAAGGTGCCAAAAACATACATTGGGAAAAGGATGCCCTCTTCAATAAATGATACTGGGAAAACTAGATATCCATGTCCAGAAGAATGAAACTAAACTTCTACCTCTCACCATATACAAAAATCAACTCAAAATAGACTAAAAACTTAAACATAAGAGCCAAAAGTACAAAACTAATAGAAGAAAACATAGAGGACAGACTCTAAGACATTTGTCTAGGCAACGATTTTATGGCTAAAACCCAAAAGCACAGGTAACTAAAACAAAAATAGATAATTGGACTACATGAAACTAAAAGGCTTCTGTACAGCAAAGGAAACAATCAATAGAGTGAAGAGACAACCTGTTTAATGGAAGAAATATTTTCAAAATATTCAACAAGAGACTAATATCCAGAATATACCAAAAAAAAAAAAAAACTTTATTCTTAACTGCTAGAGGAGGAATTTAGAAGGGGATCTTGGAGTCCACCAAAGGAAATGTTGGTATTTCTATAACATTCAATGCAAATACTAGAAAAGATCTCAAGGAATGCCTCAGCCCAATTTTATAGGTATACAACCTGCAGCATAGAAAAATGATGTGACTTGCCCAGCCTCACAAGGACTTAACTGCTGAGCCAATATTTCAGCTCAACTCTCCTTGATTTCCAATGTGCTTTCCACCTTATTGCATTGCCTCCTGGGTCCAGGTTGCTCTGCATGACCTATCCCTGAACATATTTGAGAGAAAGAACAAAAGAAGAAGAAACATTGGAGCATGAAAGCCCTGGGGCTTTAATATCCCAAATAAAACTGGTTTAAGCAGTCCTTTGTGGATTAAATTTACTTTGAGGTAAAGATCCATTCTTTCACATTGCTTCTTCATCCCTTTGATCCTCTTTCTGTTGAGAAGGGTAGCTTACTTTGTCTCACGATGGAAAGAGAGAAGTGGAACCTCAGATCTCCCTCAGGTCTTCTGATTCTTCTGTGGTCTCTATAAGGGAATGGCTATATTGGTCTGGTCCTGGAACTGGTCACCACTAAGACGTAACTGGTCCCGTCCTGCCTTATGGGTTTATGTACTTGCTCCTGAAGACCATTTGTCACAATCTTAAAGTCCCTACCTGCAACCACTTCTTTGGCCTGACCCCAGGCTTTTGCCGACCTTCTCATGTATGGGACACATGGAAATTTCTGGATCTGCTGCATACCATGTACAGGCCATGGAGAGCCAAGTTCCTCTATCTAGCTACCTTCCTCCATCACTGCTGGGCTATCACTTCCCCACTAAACCCAGGGCTCTAAATGGGGAATGAGGAGAAAAGTTTCTTTACTTTTAGCTTTCTCCTGTGTAACAGCCTCCCAACTCCAGGACTTGAGTCTATAAAGGGAGGTCAGGGCTCATATGTCTTACACTAGCATCCTCTAAATCAGCCTCCTTTCTCTTACATCATAGCCAATTCCTTTTTCTGGGGCACTCAGCCTAATGACTAAGACTTAATGATTGAAGGAGTTACCTTCACACATTATGGAAGAAACCCCACAATCTGTGTTAGCAAGGCATGTCTTTTGATTTAGAATGATTAGAAATTAGAGATTAGGAAGGAAGAAAAACATATTGCCTTAATATTCTCAAAATAGTATGCTGATCACACAGATAAAAACAGATATTGCTGAAACAGGAGAATGGGCCAAGTGGAGAGCCAATCAATGTCCCTCTCTCACTGGTGGCCCTGAAAGTATGTCCAGGACCCACTACAACTCCATAGAACACAGTTGGAAAGGACTGCAACTGAGCAATCCTGAGGAAGTCCCATTCCCTTTCAGGACTCCAGTTTCCTCAATTGCAAAATGAGGAACATAAACTAGATAATCTGCAGTCTTGTAAAATGTTACGGTTAATCAATTTTAAAAAAAAAGACCCAGAAAAAAGTTGCTTACAACTAAGGATTTATTAGGCAAAACTGTTTCTTTTTTGATGATTCATGAAACACTGAGAATCTTTGGTGCCTCTGGGTCATCAATAGGAACATCAATCCTCACTGTCTCAGAGCTGCACCAAAGTGTGGATTCGTAGAAATTTCTAAGTGATCAAATGCCAGATAAATCAGCTTTTGCAGCAATAAGGTACATAAAATTACCCTGTATTTACTTCCCCCTGGAACTCTATAAAAAATTGATGAAATTTGTATTTGTAAATTAATTTGCAAGTTAGTCCACAAGATTCATTTTTATTTTCCAATTCTGGACATTTTTTATGATTACGTATATGGTGTTGCTAAAACAAAATAAATAAATAATGAACACTTTTCCTGAGGATGTTACATGTGAAACCTCTCTATGGAAGGAAAAAAATACTTGAAATTGCCTTTGATTTGAATGTTCAACAAGTAAAATCTTTCCACAATGAACATTGTATTTTTCATTTTGAGATTTTATTCTGCTAAGGTAGAATGAAGCTCTAAACTTGATTAGAATGTGTTTTTTGGTTCTTGGGGGAAACGAAATAAAGACACCTGCAGGATAATAACAATTGAGAACCTTTTCTCTGTAGCAAAAGTCAAGCTTCATCCCAATCTGTAAAGGTCAATCCTTGTTGGAAATGACAATACATGCTTCTCTACAGTGAGATAGCAGCTCCCCCATGAGGCTTCATCGAGAACTGAGAGAAAAAAAACGGATTAATAAAGATAGAAACAGAACTGGGGGCTCTAAGATATCATGGTGAATGTGCCCCTTGAATCTTGGGATGGGTGTGAGTGTGGGTTAGGTGGAAGGGTGAGGGCAGCAGGCTTTGAGCTCATGCTTCTTTCGAAATATCCTGCTCTCTTTTTGGTTCCATTACTCGATATTTTCTGTTTGAAAAGGAAGTTGGATTCTAGGGAAATATTAATAAACTGCAGACTCAAACAATTTAAAACTTAGACCATCCATTGACTTTAGCAATTATTTCTAAAGGGAGTTAGAAAGAGAAGAAGAAAGGGAAAGGGATGGGGAAGGAGGCAAGGAGCAGATGAGAGGGTACAGGAGCCAGGAGAGAGCAAGAGGGGAAAGAAGAGGGAAGAGACAAGGGGAGGGGTGATAAAATAGAAGTCAAGAGTGAGAGAGAGGCCGGCACGGTGGCTCATGCCTGTAATCTTAGCACTCTGGGAGGCCGAGACAGGTGGATCGTTTGAGCTCAGGAGTTCATGACCAGCCTGAGCAAGAGCAAGGCCCCATCTCTACTAAAAATAGAAAGAAATTAGCTGGACAACTAAAAATATATAGAAAAAATTAGCCGGACATGGTGGCGCATGCCTGTAGTCCCAGCTACCTGGGAGCTGAGGCAGGAGGATCACTTGAGCCCAGGAGTTTGAGGTTGCTGTGAGCTAGGCTGACGCCACAGCACTCCAGCACGGGCAACAAAGGGAGACTCTGTCTGAGAAAAAAAAAAGAGAGAGAGAGAGGAAGGGAGAAAGAGACGGGAGAAGGCAAGTGAAAAGGGGGTAGAAGCCAGAGGCTAGACTGCACAGGGTCGGCACCTCAGCTTTGCTCACTCAGAAACTCCATTTTCTCCAAGTCAATCATCCTCTTGAGGAATTGATGCAGGTCAACAAAGTTAACTGATAAAGCAGAAGCCAATGGATTCATGTTCTGGGGAGAAAATAGCTCTCAGGTGTGTGACTGGCATGTGCAGCCTCACTAGTAATGCGGTAGCTGGAAAAGCAAAGTTTCCAAAGGTTACTTTTCCAGTGTGGAATGACAGCAGAGGGACTGGCAGAGTTGCTGAGTCATCATCTCCAGGCTGGAGAAGGGCTGGAGAATGAATCACCCTATCCTGCTCCTGGGTACACCTTGGGAGCCACATAGTTGTCTGCAGGACACAGTGCCTGTGTCCCTCTGCCTAGGGCTGGCTGGAGTCACCCTGACAAATTCTTTGTGGTGTTTTCTCCTTTGTACAGAGGCATTCAGACCCTACATTTCTGTTATGACAACAAAACACTACCTGGAGTGGGATTCAGTGGGTCTCTCTGGTTCGAGTCAGGGATTATTCCAGTCTTCTTAGAGACCCTGGAGACAACCTGGCTTCCTCTTGCTACCCCACCCAGGTCCCAGCAGGAGCAATGCGCAGCTCTCTCAGGTGGTTTACTGCTGGTGGACCCTTTTAAGACTCATCTGTTCTTGTTTCATTGCATTTGGTTCCCTCATTAGAGGATGACATAAATGTGGTCCCTACCTTGTTTGGGCATTGCATGCCACTTAACTGGACTGCCCTTAAACCATCTTAGAGGGCCCATATCCCAGATAGGGAAAGATTTAGAGCTTACAGTTGATTAGTAGCAGAGCCCGAGTCTTATTTTCACAGTGCCTTGCCTATTACACCATCCTGGTTTACATAACAAATTCTGCTCTGGCCATCCTCTGGCTATACCCTTTCCCAAGGATTGAAGAGTTCACAGAGCTAAGAGGATGTGCCTCCCTGGAGCTCATGCCCAGTCCTTTTACATGCCAGTTTGGGCACCCAGCAGTCAAGAATTCCCTTTCCAAATAGACTCAGCCCACTTCCAAGGCCTGCTCAGGTCTCTTCTTGAGCACTGACCTCCCAGAACTAACCACACCAAGGTGTGTGCACCCCTAGATCTGAGGGGTCTCCAAGGCATAGCCATTTGGAAATGACTTTAATACATGGCCTGGGGTGTCCACATGCTTCTGCATGAGATCCCTGCTGAGGTGAGGCTGAACTGGGGCAGAAAGAGAAATGTGCCATCACCTTCTGACCCAGAGCTCTGAGCAGTCCAAGAATTCTAAATTGGATCCTGATCTTTAAGACTGCTATGAAGGTATATTTGTCAAGGTGGAAGGGTAGAACATACAGTTGGTCCTCTGCACCTTGTGTTCCACATTCGTTGATTCAACCAACCATGGATTGAAAATATTTGGAAAAAATGAATGGTTGTGTTGGTACCGAATGTGTACAGACCTTCCTCTTGTCTATATTCCCTAAACAATACAGTATAACAACTATTTATATAGCATTCACATTATATTAGGTATTATAAGTAATCTACAGATGATTTGAGGTATAAAGGAGGATGCATGTAGGTTATATGTAAGTACTAGACCATTTTATATCAGGGATTTGAGAATCTACAGATTTTGGTATCTGTAGGGCATCCTGGAACCAATCCCTGTGGATACTGAGGGACAACTGTATTTCATTTTAATAGTCTGTTAGCGTGATTTAGAACTTTTAAGTATTCAGGTAAAATCATACGCTGGTCTTCGTTTGATTCTTATCCTAAGCTCTGCAAATGTTAGGCCTGCCCTCATATGCTGACTGTAGATGACTTTCTAAAAATTATATCTATATATGATTTTAATTCAAAATGTAGTATTTATTTTCTTCAGTTCTCCTTCATATGTGAAAAATATCTTCAAATCTAAGAAAACTATAGGGGCTCTGCATGGCCTAAATGTTTGAGGTACTTTTTATGGAAGCCCTAACAAACTAATACAAGCTCTTATAGGATGAAATTCAAAATGAAAGTCTTCAGTGTACTGGCACCCATATATACAACATGGATAAAACCTGTCTCATTAAGAAAAGCATAATTTCCTTCTTTCACATTATCTAAGATTTCCAATAACACCATTTGTTCTGCCTTTAGCTCCCTCCACTTGATCTTTACCATTCATTTCCCTCCCAGTTTTGGACAGATTATACCTTTGGGATTTTCAGATGCTTTCTTATTTAAAAAAAGAAAGAAAAAAGATTACACTTTTAGGGTATCCAATTACTTCCCTGCAACTAGTTAGGTGCACAGTTGATCACCTTCTAGATTCTATCCTATCTTTAGATCAGGAAACCATTTATTACTGGAATTATTTTATAATTTAGGTCAAGGGGAACTTTTTAGTCAGTCTTTTTAAAATCTTTCCCTCTCTTTGACACAGTTAAAATTTCAAAATATGTCACTCAATACCAGAAACAAGCTGCTGACCTAACTGGATATGTCTGTGTCTAGGTTTTCAGGAACAAAATATCCAAGAGAATTCATAATTTGTTTTGCCACTTTTCTGCTATCTAGTTCTGAGGTAGATTTGGTGTCAGAGTTTAAACATTCAGGAGCCATTCTTTCTGCATTATTCGACAGTGCAATTCCTAATTAATGCTGTAACCATCACCACTTGTCTCTTAATTAGTTTTCCTATCAGATAATCATCCTTTCTGTATGTATGTGTATGCATGCACACACACACACACCCTAAACAAAACATGTGTGTTTGGAAGTAGAGGTAGAAGAGAAAGGAGGGAAGAAAGACTATGACGTGAATGGTGCTCCCAGAGTTGATCAATGTCCAATCTACACAACCATATGAGGTGGCCCTGGAGGAAATTGAGTGATAGGAAAAGCAAAAAAGTTCAGGAATTCAAGTTCAGAATTTTTGAGCTGTCGAGAGCCTGACAATCTAGGACCAATCAGCCACCAGTAAGTTAATTCTATCTTATTACAAGCTTGAAATTCAACCAGTGGCAAAAAGTTATTGTTAGTTTAAAAACCATCTTAACTGTAAAACTATATTTTTCAACTAAGTATGTATGTGTATCTCATATTCAGTAGGCTTATACCATATTAGACAATTATCTAATCAATTTAACCAATGAAGAAAACCAAACATGGTCATTTAAATGAAAAAAAAATCCACATTAGTTAGGATCATTATTAATTAATTAATGAACAAATAACATAGTGAAAGACTAGCTTTGAAGCCAAATAGACAAGGATTCAATCTTAGATCTTCCACCTAATATCTGTGTAGCCTTGGGCAAGTCACTTAACCTGAGCATCAGTTTACTATCTGTAAAATGGCAACAATAATACGAGCTTTGCACAGTTAGTATGAGGATAGTTTGTAAAGTGAGTGCTATTCATAGGTACTCAATAACCAGTACGTATCCTGCATGATTGTGTGCTATAGCAAGAGACATGAAGTCTGAGAAAGCTACAGAGGAAAAGGTGTTAAGAGTTAAGTCATTATAGCGTCTGGACTATGCTTAGGAGAACACTAGGTTAGTGAATCCCCATCACACTGACTCCCTATTAAGACACAGATAACATCACAAGACTCCTGATTTTCCATTAAGTCCTCACTTGCAGTTTATCCAAGGGCCAAGATTATGGCTTTTGAAAACTACTGTGTTATGAGCTAGGACTAGATAGAGACAAATTTGGAAAAGCAAGAGTCTCTACACTATAGCCCTTCTCACCACCTTCCCTCAGCCATGCGTGCACTTTACTTTTATGCCACATCAGCCTCATGCTGTTCTCATCACAAGACATCTGGCACCTACCAGACAACAGGCTTTTCTGGA
The DNA here is from genome assembly GCA_963575035.1 of Avahi laniger. Lineage (NCBI taxonomy): Eukaryota > Metazoa > Chordata > Mammalia > Primates > Indriidae > Avahi > Avahi laniger. The sequence continues at coordinate 14,818 of CAUYSK010047129.1, read as the reverse complement.
AAGCCAGTCAGTTTGCATTGGTAAAACTATCTGGTGGAATTGACAAAGCAGGCTCCCAAAACAATAAATCTCTCAGGTACCTCAAGAGAATAGCCACAGTTTTATGCTCTGCTGGAAAAAAATATACACAGCTTCCTGACAGTAACTCCTTCTTTGTAAAACACAAATCCCTAATCATTCTGAAGCTTCTGGGTATTGATGGAGAGATGGAATACCAACTTATCAGTACAAAGCAAATGAAGTTTAGCAGTGGGTGCACTTGCTCATGCTCTCTATCTTCCCACATTCTTAGGAAAAACTACATATGTTCCTTATCACAATATAAATTCTCTTGCATATGACATGGTTTCTAACATCTAAAATTTTTCCTCTAATATTAAAAGGTTTTTTTTTTTTTTTTGAGACAGAGTCTCACTCTTTTGCCCAGGCTACAGTGAGTGCTGTGGCGTCAGCCTAGCTCACAGCACTCTCAAACTCCTGGGCTCAAGCGATCCTCCTGCCTCAGCTTCCCGAGTAGCTGGGACCACAGGCATGCGCCACCATGCCCGGCTAGTTTTTTCTATATATTTTTAGTTGTCCGATTAATTTCTTTCTAATTTTAGTAGAGACGGGGTCTCGCTCTTGCTCAGGCTGGTTTCGAACTCCTGAGCTCAAACAATCCGTCTGCCTCGGCCTCCCAGAGTGCTAGGATTACAGGCGTGAGCCACCACGCTTGGCCTAAAAGTTTTATTTATTTATTTTTAGCCAGTCAAATTTAGTAATGGGGGGTTGAATACCAAGTTCAGTGACACTAATGTTAATAAGTTCTGATAACCCACTGCCATCGGACTAGCCAAAAGTTTTAATTCAAACAGCCTAAAATATTGGAAACACAATTGTTTTTAAAATGGGAAGTGATACTATTTGTCCACGAAGTAGCAGAATCTTAGAAACTCTAAGGATCTTTACAATCGACCTTTAGAAGTTATCCGATTCAACTCACATGGTGCCTGCCTTTCAACTACTTTTTCCCAAACATGGGGTCAGCTGGCCTCTGCATGAACAGCCCTCAAGCAATGGGCAAATCAGTACATTCTGGGGCAACCCTGTCTACTAGTGGCCAATTCAAATTGTCATAAAGTTCTTCAATAAACTAAATTACAAAATCATGACAGTGTCATAAGTAGAAAATATTGCACAAGTGAAATATTAAAGATATTTATTACAATTTGAAATAAATCAATTCACAAACTTTCTCTAAATGATAATGTTTTTTACTATTACCAAAAGAAATCCACGGTGATAATATTATTCAAAGTTTTGAGCTACATGAAACTAAACATGATGGGATAACAGAAAAGATCAAGTGGTTGTAGAGAAGGACTCTAGGATTAAATGGGATGGTATCTCTAAATTTACTATAGAAGAAGACATGTAACTTCTTTAGTTAACAATAACCTTGACTTCAACCCCCTCTACTACACCTTCTGGAAACTTTTCTACCAATTATCCTATCATTCATTTATTCAAAACATATTTATTGAATGCCTATGTGCGTGCCAAGCACTGTTAAAGTCACCAATGATGTACCTGTGAACAAAACAGACTTTTTAGTGGTATTTTTTTTTCTTTTGAGACAGAGTCTCACTCTGTCGCCTCAGATAGAGTGCAATGGCATCATCGTATCTCATTGCAACCTCAAGCTCCTGGGCTCAAGCCATCATCTTGCCTCAGCTGGGACTACAGGCTCATGACAGCCATGACACTCAGCTAATTTTTCTAATTTTTTGTGGTGTTGTTGTTGTTTTTTGTACAGACGGGGTCTCACTCTTGCTCAGGCTGGTCTCGAACTCCTGACCTCAAGCAATCCTCCCACCTCAGCCTCCCAGAGTGCTAGGATTACAGGCGTGAGCCACTGCACCCGGCCTCTAGTGATATTTTTTATTTTATCCTTCTTTACTTTTTGACCCCACATCTGTACCTAGCTTCCACTCTGATCCTCTACTTTTCTTCCAAATCTCAAAACGGTTGTTCACATCTACTGCCTCCACATTTCCACTTCCCATTTATCCCCCAACCCATTCCTGTCTGTATACACACCCACCATTCCACTTAAATTGCTCTCCCCCCACCTTTGGTCACCAATGATTTCATAATTTCCAAACCTAACAGACTTGATCTCTCAGCTACATTTGATGTTCTTCATAGCTCTCCACGTTTTAAAACCTTCAACTCCCTTGCTTCCATTACAAGTATCTCCCCTGGCTCTCTTTTTTGTCTCCTTTTCCTCTGTCTACCCTTTAAATGTTGATGAATCTCAGAGTTTAATTCTCAGCAAAATATTCTTCTCATTTTATACAAATTTTCAGGGTGATCACATCCTCTCTTTTGGGTTTAACTACTAGGTCAGACAGACCTTTCATAGCTTCAAACCCATATGCCCAAATGCCTACTGGACCTCTCCATCTGGCTATCTCACAGGCACTTCAATTATAAATATTCAAAATGTTTCTTCCTATCTCTGCAACACAACTGCATAAAAACAAAAGAAAAATGTTCTTCCCTAAAGTTCCCCTCTTTCTGTTTTCCCAATCTTCATGAATAGCATCACTATCCACCTAGATACCCACGCTAGCACCTTAGACTTTGTCCTGGATCTTTCCATTCTCTCAACTTCCAAATCTAATTAGTCAAGTAGTGCTGATTTTACTTTATAAATGTTTCTAGAATCTGCACACTCTTCTCTATCCCTGGTACCACTGTTTCTTTCATGCCCTCACTATTGTTTACGTGTACTGCCACTGTCCTTTTGTTAGTGTCAATGTCTTCTAGCCAAACATCACAAGGAACACACTTGTTGTTGAACAAATTTATTGCTCATTGCAGTGAGGGAGAACACACACCATGGGAATACATGGGTTATCTCACTCAGTCTGAAGGTATTTAAAAAGCCAGTGTTAGGATTTGGAAGTTAGTTGGTCTATGGAAGCAGCGCTTCACTCTGGATTGGATCCTGTCAGGAAATGGGGGAAATTTTATGATTGAGTATCTAAATAAATCTTATCTATATAGAGGACACACTAGAGCAGGGATAAAGCTGTAATTGGTAAAGAAGTAACAGCCACTCATTTTAGCAGAGAGAGGAAGATATTTGGTATCTTGTGGGTGGCAAAATGACCTTGTTTTTGTCTGTATTTAGACAAAATTATGAAGTGGTCTTGTTTGGCTTCACTTTATCATGGCCTTAGAGTAACTGTGTAGGATGTTGATGTTCTGTGAGATTGTTTACATCCAATGGGAGAGTGACATGGCCTAGTTTTGAGTGCCAGGTCAGCTTCCAGGGGGTGCTCTTTTATTTTTTTCTTTCCCATTGGTATCTGTGTTTTAATTCTTGTCCTCTTCTGATTCATCTTCCACATTTCAGGCAAGAGAACCCTATCTAAACCACAAATCTGAGTGTATCACATCTAAACTCTTTCATGAAGTCTTTTCCTAAGCCCCCTTCCAGATGAAACCCCTGCTTCCTTTAAGGGAGTATGTTTTCACTGTCAATGTGAAATCACATATATTTGCCTTGTTACATTGTGGCTAGTTATGCTATACTCAGTGCACTTCTCCCACCACCTTCCAAGTTCTCAATATGATGAAAGATATCTCTCAGTTACTGTCTCAGAGTCACACCAATTTGGTTGAGATCACAAGAATGCACGCTATAGTTGCACTGTTTATAAATCAACATAGATTTTAAAGACCGATATATTCAGATCAAAGACCAGTAGATGGTGTTAAATCATCATCAAATGCACTTTTGCTTATTAAGTGCATATTTCAAATGATGCTAAGCTAAGAATTCATCAGACTGAGCCAGCAGACTCATCCCTAGGATTTTACCGCATAGAACAGTCAATCTAGACCAAGGAATTTACCACATAGAACATTCAATCTAGACCAAGACACAAATATTAAAAGTAGCACTATGCAAAGAAAGTATTGACATTATGTTATGTTCACCCTAAAGAAATAATGAGTGAAGAGTAGTGACAAGGAAAGCAGGAAACACAAGACTTTTGTATTGGAGGAAAAGTAACCATCAGCTTATCTTTTTTTTTTTTCTTTGAAGGAGTGATGAGAGCTTTGTTAACAGCCAGGAAACAGGCCAATGGTTACCATTTGGGCAGGCAGCAGGGGAAATGTGGGCAGGTGAGCACAGGTCTCACAGGTAGGCAAGCAGCAAGCAAGGAGGATGCAGTTTGGGGCTGTCCTGTGAGGACTATGGAATCCCTCCAGACACTGACTGCTTGAGCCTAGATCTGTGGCTTAGAACTCGATGTCCCCCATGTGGAAAAGCTGGCCTACCTGAGTCAGGCTGGCCTCCTTTTGTAACTGGATATCCTTTAATGCGAATATAGAAGCAGTATCAAGGAGTTTGTGGATTTGCTCACCCCATATTGAGGAATAATGGTTGTTTCATGGCATCCTCTGCAGATCACCTTCAAACTGCAGCAGTTTGGTGAGGAAGTCAGCCTGTCACTGGCAAATTGGGATGCATGGCTCACAAAAGACTCAGCTCAGAGATATTTTAGAAGATGGAATCAAGGAAGGTGATAAAATAGTGGGAAATAGGTTAAATTAAATTCGGGAGATAGAAATCCCCTATCATGTGCATGGCACTGTATTATGTTCTAAAGAAAATGTAATGATAAGAAAGGCAAAGTTGTCCCCAAGAAGTTTACGATCTACTAGAAGGAATATGACAAAGATACCAACAGATGCCAAAATTTGATGTGATGAATGTCAGCTAAGAGATGAGAGCAAGACCCTATGACAATCAACAAGAAGAGAAAGCACATTCAGATGGGGAATCAGAAGAAGATTTTATAGACCAGGGTTCTTTATAGACTAGGCTTGAGAACAACTGTAGCAGCCAATATAGTTCCGAAACTCAGGAAGAAAGTCTTAGGTTTGGAAGTCAGAGCCTTAGGATGAGAAAAAAGTATCTCAGGAGAGAAAAGATTAGCAAAGAGGATTAAACTCTGAAGAACATTCACATGTAAGAGGTGAACAGGGGAGAAAAAAGTCATTGAATGAGACAAAGGAGGAATGTTAAGCAGGAGGAGATCTGGTGTCATGGATGCCAAAAAAGAGAGAATTTCAAGAACTATGAGATAGTCGATAGTATAGTGCCAAAAACTACATAAAAGTTCAAAGGAATGGAGACTGAAAAGAGGCTATTGGATTTGATAATCAGAAGATCCATTAAAACCTTAGTGAATGCTTCACTAAAGTGAATTGACAAGTGAATAGAACATGGTACACTTAATAGAAACTTCACTTTGAAGAAGAAAGACTAGTTTGAAAGAGAAAGAGGGTTAAGTGAAGTTCTTTTTTTAATGCTCATAATTGTAAGATTAGAACAGAAAGGAGATCATTTCTGGAGAAAGATGCTAAGGGGGCAGGAAGAGATGGAATCCAAATGATACCTGGATATGATAACCTTAGAGAGAAGGAAGAACAGAAATCAGAAGAAGGTAAGGATAGAAGTCTAGAAAATGCAAGAGAGGGGGATTGGGGACACCCAAAAACAATACTTTACCAAGTTTCTAGATATTTTTTCACCTAAAATTGACTATCATACTGAGTCTCAGTTCTCATCTATAAAATTAAGAAAATAATTCTTTCCATAGTAACGATGAATGTACAAGAAACTTCTGAGGGCTTCACCCATAGTAAGTACACAATAAATGATAGGCATTATTACCATCATTATTTACACCATAAGATAAGAAAATTACCTTATCGTTATTATTTTCTAGTACATAAATGGAAAGAATAATACCTATCACACAGGTTTCCTAGGAAAATAAGCAATGACTAGTGTGAAACCCAAGTCAGTCTTCTCCCTTGCAAGGATCACTTTGCAAGTATAATAAATCTTCTAGTATATACTGAGGGAGAAATTCTCTCATGTCTGCTCTGGAATAGCATCTCCTCCTTGTTATTCTCAGCTCAGCCACGGGCTACCTCTTTTCTGGATGCTGCTGGCCTCTGTAATTGCTTGGACACAGTCACCCACCATATAGCATGCTGTTCCCTGCACGTGGGCATCAGCTTTGGGGCCAATGTGGGGTAATTCACACTTCCCTTTACCACTCTTGTTCCTTTACTCCTCACGTGTCCACCACCCGACGTGGTGGCAGGTGAGTCTTTACTGAGAAGCTGAGACTAACTAAAGAGGATTGCAACAAAGGAGGGGAAAGGTTTGAAACTGTACTCTTTATATGACTGTTTCCATACCCCAAGTAAAAAAGTACCTCAAAAGGTTAAATTCTTCAATAAGTTCCCATTTTAGATACTCCCAGCTCTCAGCCTTCCTGTTTGCTCCTCAGGCCCATCCTCCTGGACCTTCAGCACAACAAGCTGGGTGGGCTTTTGTCCTCTAAACTTGTCCCCCTTGACCACCACCAAGATCTTCCTGCCTATGGAAAAAGTAGAATGAGGAATCATTCTGGCTATCCAGAGAGTAAAAGAAAACCAAATACATACTACATACTACTCACCTCCCCAAATCCCAAAAACCCCACATACTACACACAAGTGATACTGAATTATTTGAGGTTGCTCTCCATATATATGTGTACGTATACCTCTCTTGCCTAATTTCTTGCCTTTAACCTCATCTATATGCCCACATTTACATCTGTCTCTCTGTCTCCCCATATTAATTCAACCGTATTGAATTATTTGAAGGGCTTCAATACACTATGCCTTCTAATGCTTCTGAGCCTTCTTAAATGCTGTTCTTTCACACAGAATCCTGATTGGAAAGAGTTCAAGGGAGAAGGGAAGAAAAAGCTATAAGGGAACCGACACTGTCATACACTGCTAATGGGATGTGTAATAGTACAAACTCTATAAAGAGCTATCTCTACCAAATTTCAGTACTCAGTATTCTATTCATCAGTTACACCTCTACATGTACAAAATTATATATGCATACACACATTATGGGTATATATATGTGTGTGTATATACACAATACTTATATAAGTATACCTTATTTTATTGTACTAGCTTTATTGTGCTTTGAAGATAATTGTGTCTTGTACAAATTGAAGGTTTGTGGCAACACTATGACAAGCAAGTCTATCAGTACCATTTTTCCCATAGCATGTGCTCCCTTCATGTCTCTATATCAGCATTTTTAGCAATATTTTAAAATTAAGATATTCATATTTTTAGACATAATGCTATGGCACACTTAGTAGATCACACAATAGTATAAACATAAATTTTATATGCACTGGGAAATCAAAAAAATTTGTGTGACTTACTTTATTGAAATATTTGCTTAATTTTGGTCATCTGGAACTTAACCTGCAATATGTTCAAGGTACATCTGTACATATCTATACATATTCATATATATATATATATGTACACACATACTATACATACACACACACAATCTGGATCCAATCTGAGTAAGGAGAAAATTTTCCTAAATTAAACATATTCTGCACAGATCTCTTCCCACAACAGGAAAAGGCAGTGTGAGACCCAGGATAGGAGGGAAGGGGAACAATGACAGATTTATTATTCACCTAGCAATGGCACCACAAACATCCTGCATAAGCTTTGAAATTACCACTTTCCAATACACTCACAGCTGTCACCAAGCTATTTTCTCTAAGATAAAAAGGAATAAAATAAGGATTTATTATCCTCCTGATCAAATACAGTCCTCCAATTATATATGTAAAGGAGCTACATTAGCACTGGGCATGTAGTAGACATGCAATAAAAAGAAACTATTATTATTGCACTGTCTTGATTGTGTCACTCACAAATTAAGAAATATGAGCTTCAATCTTTCTAATAGTCTCACACTTTCTCCTATCCAAGTACTAACCAGGCCCAGCCCTGCTTAGCTTCTAAGATCAGATGAGGCCAAGCACAGTCAGGGTGGTATGATTGTAGACTAGTCCTGTACTTTCTGAACCTAATTCTCTTAACAAAGATATAAGCCTCACAGACATCAACATCATTTACTTTCTTTATAAAACTTGTTTCATTTGAAAGCTTTTTTGTAACTTGTGGATACAAGCTACACTCATCACAGACTGTCAAACAGTTCCAACTGTGCCAGCTCTTTCTTTACAGTAAGATTTTAAAAGTGAGTTGGTTAAATGTTGCACACACTCAGCTACGTTTAAGAACAGATGTGATTAGGTCATGGCAAAAGAAACTGAAATCCTGACATTTAACTTCATGGGTGAAACATTTACAAAGAGAATTGAAGCTAGTTGATTATTTTTCTCTACATCATTTATGTTTAAAAATAATGAATGATGCATTTTTAGTAAAAATATACATTGATTTTTTCTAAATTGGTTAAACATTATAGAATGAAAAATATCAGAAAAATATCAGTAGACTAAATGATAGGTTCAGAACTCAAAAGTAATAATCTTGGTTTCTAATTTCCCATTTGTAGCATGAAGACCTCATTCCTAGCTCCGTGTTATATCATTATTGTGCTCTGAGGTTTAGTTTTAGCTTTCAGAGAAACAAATGCATTTCCATCAATTTCACATTCAGGAAAAGATGATTATACTTTAAGCCAAGTTTAAGATTGTCAAAAAAAAAAAGAAAAAGAAAAAGATGAAAAAGGAACTAAAGTTTATTCAGTGATTTCTTTATGCTAGGTATTCTTATTAAACATTCATTTAATCCTCAAAACAACCATGTAATACATGGATCATTATATCTACTTCAATGCTGAGGAAATAAGCTCAGAGATTTTATTTGTTTAAAGGCCAATTAGGCAACTGCTTTTTAAATTTTATTTTTTATTTCAAAATATTAAGCGGGTACAAATATTTTTGTTACATGGATACCTTGTATAATGCTTAAGTAGGGGATTTTAGTGTGCCTGTCCCCAGAATAGTTTTCATTATACCTGATAGGTAAGTTTTTACCCCTCTCCCCCGTCTCAGGCTCCTCCCTTCTTGGTTTCCAATATCTTTTACATCTCTTTGTGCCCATGTGTGCCCATCAGTTACCTTCCAATTATTAGTGAGTACAAGTGGTGTTTATTTTTCCATTCCTGAGATACTTCACTTAGGATAATCGTCTCAAGTTTCATCTAGGTTGCTGGAAAAGAGATTATTTCATTTGCTTTTATAGCTAAGTACTACTCCATGGTGTGTATATATACCACATTTTCTTTATCCACTCATGAATTGATGAGCACTTAGGTTGACTCCACATCTTTGCAATTGTGAATTGTGCTGCGATAAACATTCCAGTGCAGGTGTCTTCTTGATAAAATGACTTCTTTTCCTTTAGGTAGATATCCAGTAGTGGGATTGCTAGATTTATTTCTTTGAGGAATCTTGATACTATTTTCCATAGAGGTTGTACTAATTTGCAGTCCCACCAACAGTGTATAAGTGTTCCTTTTTCACCACATCCACAACACCATCTATTGTTTTTTGAGATTTTTCCTACATTTTCTTCTAGAATCTTTATGGTTTCATGCCTTACGTTTAATTGTTTTATCCATATTGAATATGCTTTTGTATATGGCAAGAGATGGGGGTCCTGTTTCATTCTTCTGCGTGTGGCTCTCCAGTTTTCCCGGCACTATTTATTGAACAGGGCTTCCTTTCCCTAGTGTACATTGTCTGCTTTGTCAAAGATCAGCTGGTTGTAGCTAGATGGTTTTATTTGTGGGTTCTCTATTCTATTAATATTCCATTCATCTGTGTCTCTACTTCTATACAAGTACCATGCTGTTTTGGCTACTATAGCCTTGTAGTATAATTTGAAATCAAGTAATATGATGCCTCCAGATTTGTTCTTTTTGCTTAAGATTGCTTTGGCTATAAGGGATCTTTTTTTAGTTCTAAATGAAACACAGAAGTATTTTTTCTAGATCTGTAAAATATGACCTTGGTGTTTTGGTGGGGACTGCGTTGAATCTATAAATCACTTTGGGCAGTATGGACATTTTAACGATGTTGATTCTACCAATCCATGAGCATGAAATGTTTTTCCATTTGTTTGTGTCATCTATGATTTCTTTCATCAGCGTTTTGTAATTCTACTTGTAGAGATCTTTCACCTCCTTGGTTAGGTATATTCCTAGGTATTTTATTTTCTTTGCAGCTATTGGGAATGGTATTGAGTCTTCGATTTGATTCTCAGCTTGATTGTTATTGGTGTATAGAAATGCTGCTGATTTGTGTACATTGATATTGTAACTTGAGACTTTTCTGAATTTCTTTATCAATTCCAGGAGTCTCTTGGTGGAGTTTTTGGGGTTTTCTAGATACAAGATCATGTCATGAGCAAAAGAGATAGTTTGATCTCCTCTTTCCCAATTTAGATACCCTTTATTTCTTTTTCTTGCCTGATTGCTCTGGATAGGACTTCCAGTATTACGTTGAACAGAAGTGGTGACAATGGGCACCCTTTTCTTGATCCAGTTCTTAGGAGGGCTGCTTTCAACTATTCCCCATTCAGTATGATGTTGGCTGTGGGTTTGTCATATATGGCTTATGTAGTTTTTAGGTATGTTCTTTCTATGCCTAGTTTGTTGAGGGTTTTATCCTGAAGAGGTGCTGGATTTTATCAAATGCTTTTTTCTGCATCTATTGAGATGATCATATGATCTTTGTTTTTGCTTCTGTTTATGTGGTAAATCACATTTATTAATTTGCATATGTCAAACCATCTTTGCATCTTTGGGATGAAAACCACTTGATTGCGGTGAATTATCTTTTTGATGTGCTGTTGAATTTGGTTTACTAGTATTTTGTTGAGTATTTTTTCATCCATGTTCATAAGGGATATTGGTCTGTAGTTTCTTTTTTCTGTTGTTGTGTCCTTTTCTGGCTTTGGTGTCAAGGTGATACTGGTTTCATAGAATGAGTTAGGGAGGATTCCCTCCTTCTCAGTGTTATGGAATAATTTCTGTAGAATAGGTACCAGTTCTTCTTTGCAGGTCTGGTAGAATTCAGCTGTGAATGTGTCTGGCCTGGGGCTTTTTTTCATTGGGAATTTTTTATTAATGCCTCAATTTCACTGCTCATTACTGGTCTGTTCAGGAATTCTATTTCTTCCTGATTTAGGCTCGGGAAGTTGTGTGTTTCCAGGAAATTATCCATTTCCTCTAGGTTTTTTTAGCTTGTATGTGTTTAGGTTTTCAAAGTATTCATGGATGATATTTTGTATTTCTGCGGTATCAGTTGTACTATTTCCTTTTTTGTTTCTGATTGAGCTGATTTGAGTCCTTTTTCTTCTATTTCTGGTTAATCTGGCTAGCGGTCTATCAATTTTGTTTATGTTTTCAAAGAACCAACTTTTTGTTTTGTTGATCCTTTGTATTGTTCCTTTTGTTTCCATTTTATTTATTTATGCTCTGAACTTTGTTATTTATTTTCTTCTGCCGGCTTTGAGTTTGGTTTGTTCTTCTTTTTCTGGTTCCTTGAGATGTGATATTAGGTTGTTAATATGTGATCTTTCTGTCTTTTTGATGTAGGCATTTAAGGCTATGAACTTTCCCCTTAGGATTGCTTTTTCTATATCCCATAGATTTTTTTTTTTTTTGAGACAGAGTTTCACTGTGTTGCCTGGGCTAGAGTGCCGTGGCGTCATTCTAGCTCACAGCAACCTCAAACTCCTGGGCTCAAGTGATCCTCCTGCCTCAGCCTCCCGAGTAGCTGGGACTACAGGCATGCGCCACCATGCCCGGCTAATTTTTTCTATATATATTTTTAGTTGATCAATTAATTTCTTTCTAATTTTAGTAGAGATGGGGTCTCGCTCTTGCTCAGGCTGGTCTCGAACTCCTGACCTTGAGTGATCCACCCGCCTCGGCCTCCCAGAGAGCTAGAATTATAGGCGTGAGCCACCACGCCCGGCCATCTATATCCCATAGATTTTGAAATGTTATGACCCCTTTGTCATTCAGTTCAAGGGATCTTTTGATTCCCATCTTAATTTCATAATTGACCCAAGGATTAATTAGCAGCAGATTGTTTAATTTCCAAGACTTTATGTAGATATGGTAGTTTCTGTTGGAATTGATTTCTAGTTTTATTCCACTGTAGTCTGAGAAGTTACATGGTATGATTTTGATTTTTTCGAATTTTCTGAGAATTTTTTTGTCGCCTAAGATATAATCAATCTTGGAAAATATCCCAAGTGTTGATAAGAAGAACGTATATTCAGTAGTTTGGGGTAGAATGTTCTGTAAATGTCCATTAGGTCCATTTGTTCTAGAGTCCTATTTAAGTCCAGTGTTTCTTTATTGATTTTATGCTTCAATGATCTGTCCAGTTCTGTCAGTGGGGTGTTGAAGTCCCCAGCAATTATGATGCTACTATTATTTCATTGCTTAGATCTAGTAGAATTTGTTTTATCAATCTGGAAGCTCATGTGTTAGGTGAATATATATTTAGGATTGTTACGTCTTTGTGTTGAATCACTGTCTTTACCATTATATGATGACAGTCTTTGTCCTTTTTTATAACATTGTTGATTTAAAGTCTATTTTATCTGATATGAGAATGGCTACAACCACTCACTTTTCATTTCCATTTGCACAGAATTTTTTTTTTCTATCTCTTTACCTCGAGTCTATTCAAGTCCTTATGAGTTAGCTGTGTTTCTTGGAGACAGCATATACTTGGGATGTGTTTTGTCATCCATTAGGCCGGTCTATGTCTCTTTTTTTTTTTTTGCTTTTTTTGAGACAGAGTCTCACTCTGTCACTCAGGCTAGAGTGCCGTGGCATCAGCCTAGCCCACAGCAACCTCAAGTTCCTGGGCTCAAGCGATCCTCCTGCCTGACTCTCCTGCGTAGCTGGGACTACAGGTGTGTGCCACCACACCCAGCCAATTTCTTTCTATTTTTAGTAGAGACAGGGTCTCACTCTTGCTCAGGCTGGTCTCAAACTCCTGACCTCAAGCAGTCCTCCTGCCTTGGCCTCCCAGAGTGCTAGGATCACAGGCATGAGCCTCTGCACCTGGCTCATGTCTTTTAAGTAGGACATTAAAAGGCAAAAGATTTATACAATCTGAAGAGAAACCAGAGTATATTTAAAAAATAAATAAATAAAATTTTAAAGTAAAAGATTGGTATTTCCCTTATTGCTTTGTTCAACTGTATGGTACTTCTTGAAACTATTTGTGAAAAAATTGTGCATGGTTTTCTGAAGCAGATTCCATAAAAAGTGACATGGATGCAGTTGTTAGAATCATTCAGTATATACATTATGTTGAAAGAAATAAAAGATAAATATAAAAAAATAAGTGGGAAATTAAGACCATTAACAGTCAATGTTAGTATTCATATGTGGAATACTGTTCTCTTCATCATGTTGGATGATACCTTGTTGATTGTTTTCCCTCTTGTGCTATTGTTTTATAAGAGCTGTGAGCTTTAACTTTCAGGTATTTTTATACTGGTGGGTATTTATTGTGCTGTTCCATGTATAATTAAATAATCTATTTATAGTCACACCACTTGTAATTCATGGGCTTTACAACTGAGCCCACATTACAGGAGCTATTGGAAAATTGTCTAAAATTCTGATGCTTCATTAATTCAGACAGGTCTGTTCCCAATTAATTCAAGTGAGTGATGCTGGATTATAGTTCAAAAGCAATTGAATTTCCATATGATCATTTCAGTGTCTAAAGAAAAGTATTATTCTGCCTTTTTCTAAAAGATTTATATAATATATACACACTGGTCTCTTGTTTTTTTTCTTCTAAGAAAGATGTGCTTGACTCTCTCACCTGCACAAGTAGACTGTTAATATTAATTGATAAATGATCTTATTCATAATTATATAGCAGGTATTAATATCAGTTCACAATGTCAAATGTGCAAGAAATATTACTTTCTATGTTTTTCTATAATGCAAATTCATTTCTATTTTGAGCTCCATTTCACAGAGGTGGGAAAAATAATCTGTCAATGTGAGGTACCCTTATTCCCCCAGGGTTATATCTACACTCCAGGGACCCTATAAAATGTCAAGGAAAAAGAGGGATATGGGATCTGGCTCTCAGGCTAAGCACACATCCTTTGAGATATCTTTTGCTGCCTTTAGATCTAGAATCTTTCTGAAACTTCTGCATCACAAAGAAGTCTTTTAGCTGCTTCAGTGCTACAAGGACAAGAAATTCAATGAAGCTGTGAAGGGACTTGTTTGTACAGATACCACTCACAAAGAGACAGAGAGAGAGAGAGAGAGAGAGAGAGAGAAGGGGGCAGAGAGAGAAAAATATTAATACTTAGATCTATATCTGCATCTGTATTTCTTAACTCTGGTCATTCATCTCTATTCTTATGTTTTTTTCTACTTGATCTATTAGTTTCTGAGAAAGGTATGTTAAAGTTTACTATGCCTCTAACAGTATTTGCTCTACATATTTCAGAACAATGCTGGTAGGTTCAAAAAGGTTTACTATGTTACATCTTCTTGAAGAATCATAGCTTGTATCAATATGAGATAGGTAAGTATGTCTTATTTAATTCTGGTTTTTGTATATCACATTTGGCATTTGACCTTACATTATATCTAGTATTAATATAGCTATATGTGCTTTAAAAAAACTCATTTGCCTAATATTTCCATGTTCCTTTATTTTCAACTTCTTTGTTAGAATTTTATTAATTTGGCTTATTTCCAGGTGTATTTATACATTGTATATAACTAGCCCTTGTCCGAAGGGGAGTTGTGTTTTTTTTTTTTTTTTTTTTTTTTTTTTTTTAGTAAAATTTTGTTTGTAAGAATCGTTAATTTAACAAAAAACACAAACCG
>CAUYSK010047128.1:0-68090 GCA_963575035.1 Avahi laniger | reverse complement strand
TTCCCCACCAAGAATCCTGTTTTTGCACGGTGAATTCCATAGCTGCCTGGCAATGGATTGTTTTCTGTCCTTAAGCATGCCCATAGTTCTGAAATGCTCTTTCATTAAGGATAAGCCACTTAGTCAAACAAAAGCTGCTTAATCTATCCTTGCATTGGTTTATCCTTTGCAGTAATGGATAAAAATGGATGCTCTAGGATTATGAAATTCCCTTGTTTTCCAGTTTCCTGTAAAACCAGTACGTTGAGAAATGGCCAAACTCGCCTTATTCTGCCTCGTTATAAAGAGACTCAGTTTGACGGCCCTTGAAGGGCAGATATCCGGTCTTTGCATCCCAGTGGACATGCTCCCCTAGTGCAAACCCATAGACGTGAAGCACCTTAAGCTTCTAGGGCAGTAGAACATCCAAGGCGACTTTGCTTCATCTCCCTTCTCCTTTATTCCCTGAAAGATTTCTGCTATCAATGTCTATGGTTACCACAGTTGTTACAGCTTTTAATTCTGTCCAAACTGCTAGCAGCATCTTCACATTTCTTTCATTTTCCTTTCATGACTTGTTTTAAAATCCTCTACCACATTTATAAGTTTTTGCCTAAAAAGCCTCTTTTATAGACTGAAAACCCATAATAGACTTCGTTTCCTTCTTTGACATGTAATAGCAAACCACATTGCATTAGGTACACTCTTTAAAATTTTGATTAGGCTTTTTTTCCTTCCTTCCTTCCTTCCTTCCTTCCTTCCTTCCTTCCTTCCTCCCACTTTCTCCCCATCTCCTGCTCTGCTTCCTCCTTCCTCCTCTCTCCTTCTCTCTCTCTCGTTCTCTCTCTCTCCTGTTTTATGTTGTATCCGGAGCTGTTGTATTTACACCAAAGCCACTGTGAAGCTGTGTGTGTATGTGTGTGTGTGTGTGTGTGTGTGTGTGTGTGTGTGTGTGGCTGTGTTTATCATGGTTTCCGAGATGTTCAGAAAGCTGATTTCTGTAAGCTGATATTTTATTATATTTATATACCAGCTAGTTAACTTATAGGGCCTATTTATTCTAAAAGGTGGTAAAATTAGAAAATATAAGTTGATTTATGAAGGCTTAAATTCATACATAAAGAATTTGTTGTCCCACTATTATATATAACAACCACTTGTTTTCATATTAACATGCAGTCCCCTTATAAATAATACTATCCTAGGTATGTAATATATTTGCCACAGGGCTTAGTCTTATATTCTTCACATCTACACTAGTCATTGCTAACATATATCCTCCAGAAATTTTAAGTCATCAGCACCCATGTAAATAATTCAAGAATAACACAAGTTTACAATTTATAGGAGTCCTACTTAACATAACACATGATAGTAAATTTGATTTTTTCTTTATGGAAGTAATTGAACTTTTCCATTAATATATATACATATTTGCTTTTAGTATGATGGTCAGGGACTCATTTTTAGAACAAAATCTACTTGATCTATGCATGTATTGGAAATGGCTTGAGACTTTTTGTTAAAGTTTTATTTTATTTTTAATTGATAAACAATCATTATAAATATTTATTGGGTACAATGTGATGTTTTGGCACATGTGTAAATTCCATAATGATCAAATTAGGCAAATTAACATATCTGTCACCTCAAATACTTATTTCTTTGTGGTGAGAATATTTAAACTCCATCCTTTTATCTATTTTGAAATATATAATACATTATTATTAATTATAGTCACTGTGCTGTGCTGTGCTGTGCACTAGAACCTTCGATAATAGCAGTTTTCATTGCTAAAGGTAATTATATGTGAAATAAATAAATATTATTATATTTATTTATTTATTGACATGCAAACTCTGATTCTCAGAAACAAGGGGTTGATTGCAAACTAAACTTCTTGGAAAAAACTGCAGCTCTGAAATTGTTTTGAAATCAATATATGTAGCACTTAGATTACAAATAAGCTCTGAGGTGAGATACTTCCCTAGATGATCAGGTGAAGTTTGACTGGAAGCCAAGAAGCAGTTCTTGGCGAGGGCTCTATGAATTCTTAACAGAAACATTTTAACTCACTGTAATTTGTAGAGTATATTTCCTACTTACCCTGTCTGAAAATGTTTCGTTTTGGATTTGGCTACAAAGTTTGTGTGTGTGTGTGTGTGTGTGTGTGTGTGTGTGTGTGTTATTGTTGTTGTTTAAAACAACATCACGAAGTAGATGTAGATTCTTAATAGTTACATTTTACAGCCTTTTTTCTTTACATAAAAGAAGGAAATGTTATATGAAGCATTTGAAGATGTGGATTTGACAATTTTTTTAAAGTAGAAAAACATTTTTAAGAGAAGATGCAAATATTCTCAAATGCAAAAGGAATGTGCTTTTATTGTTGTAAAATCCATCATATAAAAATTAAACATATTGTGGGAGAGGAATTGATGTTTTTCTATTTTATTATAATTTTGAATCAAGAGCATACTTTACAGGATGAATAGATAAAATATACTTAAAACATATATTTTCAAATCTTTATTATCTTAAAATTACATTTGAGTTTTAAGATTACTAATATTTCTATCATAAAATGTTTAGGGGTACGAATTATGTTACTCTTCTGTGAAAAAATTTTACAAATGGTTATTAACTCTACTCTTAATCTGTAGTTGAATAAAGTCAATAAAACCCATCAAGCTATGATGGGTGTAACCCCTCTGACAGAAGTGCTTCGGTATTTATTTTACACCTTCTTTCTTCCTTAACACCACTCTTTACTGTAGCTCTATTTGAGACTTAAATGCATGGCCTGTCTGCTTTCTGGGAGCAAACATAAAGCCCGTCCTGAGGATGACGCTGCTGGTGGCTCCTTAGTCTGGCAGACTTCCTGGGTTAGTCATGTTTTAGTCCTGACTTTCAGCAGGAGCCAAACAGGTGCTTTTTAATGTACTTCAAGCACACCAGGCTGAGAACAACAAGCCTGTTAAATGAATGCTTTTCGGAGACTTAATCGGAGTGTCATTAAAAGTAGGAATAGACTTCTCACAGTGGCTTGTAATCTTGTTTCCCAGAGGCATGTGTGGATATAATGAACTGTCTTGAATGTTTCCAGGAGTGCCTGTTATGTGCCAAATTGTTAGGCTTAGCATGTTCATGTACGTACATTCTCATTCAATTGTCAGAACAACATAGTGAAACAGAATTGTTAGGTAGCTATCGAGGCTCAGAGAAGTTAAGCAACTTGCACAAAGTCATGTGTTGGATAAAATGTAGTCTAGGTAGAGACTGGATTTTAACCCAGATGGGCAAAGTCTAGCATGTTTACCACCATATTGCATTGCAATGGGACTTTAAGAGGTCTACCTGGAGCTAGAATTCTGCCTTTGGTGAAAGATTTACTGTACTTGGAGAAAATAGTAGTCTTAAATCTTATTCTGGAAACATTGTTCCCATTCAGGACTTGTTTGCTATGCACAAATTATTTAATCTGTTAATCTTAGGTTTCTCCCTCTAAAATTAACTATAATGATATTTCAAGCTATCGCCCACAGATATCATGAATATTAATGCAATAATCATGGTCATAAGTCATTTGGAGCTATTCCAGAAAATTTCTGACTTATAGATAGATCTACAAAGTCTATTTTTGTCTTCCAAAAAAACCCCCATCCGAGGCCCGTCCCCTACGCCCTCCCGTTTTCCAAGAACATGTGAAGAACTGATAGAAGACACTGCAGTAAGTAGAAACATGGCCCCAAGGGTGACGGTAATAATGACATGAATCTTACTTTCAATTTTCATGAACATTCTTCTTTGCCCAAAGCCTTGTTCCTTTTTTAATATACAGTGAATATGAGACCAACTAATTTTTAACTAATTTTCTTTGAAAAAAATCATTATTGTAAGCATCCATACATCTAAATTTTCACATCAGCATACAGATATTATAAGATCTATATTATCTTCATTAATATTTTGTCAATTACATTTTAATGCTATCAATATTATCATGCTGTCTTTCTCCAGTAGACTTTATGCAAGACAACATTCAAGATAGTCAAGAATATAGAAATTTCCAATAATAAAATTTTCAATATTCTAGGAATAGAAGAAAGATTTAATAACCAAATGGAATAACAGAGAGCAAAAAAAAAATTATTGAAGAATAGTGCAGCAAAACAAAAATCATGCTAAAACTTGCCTTTAAGTTTTGTATCTATCTCCTAGTTCCCATGTGAATCAAGCAAGTAACTGAATCTATCTTAGCTTCAATTTCCTTATGTGCAAAAATGGACCAAATAATAACATATGTGGGTTAGGGATGAGAGTGGGGTGTAAGTGGAATAACACTTGTAATTTCCAAATGTAAGTCACTGCCCAATTCAAGTTAATTTCTTCAATTAAACTTTAATCTTTAATTCACTTTTACTGTTTGATCACTAGTAATCAGTAGTAATTTCTGTTAGTAAAATAGTCCAATTTCATAATTATAGTGATGGTTTGTTCATATTATTCAAAGTGAACATACCAAATTATTTTGCATCATCTTTTTCCTAGTAATCTTTCAAATTCAGGGAATTAACTTTCTAAAATTCCAAATATTAGCAGTTATAGTAATAACTAATTTCAAATTATTCTGTTAATATATCATATTATCAGTTTTACTCATTTTCCTAAAATATTCCACAAAACTGGGTTGAATGGTGCCCTCCCTAAATTATGAGAAGTGATTTCTCTAATAATAAGAAGAAAATTTGGACATGGTGATATACAGGGAAATTGCAAAATGAGGATGGAGGCAGAGATTGGATTTATGTGCCTGCAAGCCAAGAAACACCAACACTTGCTGGCCACTGTCAGAACCTAGGAGAGAGGCGTGGAACAAATTCTCTTTCAGAGCCTCCAGATTGTATCACCTGTGCCTCTGCCTTGATTTTAGAACTGTGAAAGAGTAAATTTCTGTTGTTTTAAACACCCCAGTGTGCAGTACTTTGTTAAGGCAGCCTTAGGAAACTAACATGTACATATATACACACACATACATCATGAGTTGTTTAATGATGGGGATACATTCTGAGAAATGCATCATTAGGCAATTGCAGCATTGTGCAAACATCATAGGTGTACTTACGCAAACCTACATGGTATGTGTAATTTTATTTACATAGATTATATAGATTTTTTCTCATATGGAAAACCAATGTCCCAATATCATTACTGAATGGGAATAATTTCTCCTACTTTATCTGTAATGCCAACATCAAGTATCACATATCAGGTTATACATATGCTCCATTATAATCTTATAGAACCACCATTGTATACATACATAGTCCACTGTTGACTGAAACATCATTATACAGTGGTATATGATATAGAAACACACACTTGTTGTTGCTATTGTAATAAAATTGAATATAAGAGTTTCCTCCCCAGTTACTCACTTATTATATAAACTTACATTTCAACTAAAACAAACTATATTGAAAACTATGTTTTGAGATTAACCTTATAAACACAACATACCTGATTTAAATGGAGACCAAAGAGGAAAAGGATAAGCATGCATATTATTCTACATATTATTCACATACATTTCATGTCATAGTCAGAGAAAAAGTAATTACCTTTTTATACAAATTTTCTCCATCATAACAGTGAATATAAAAGTATATTCAATCAATCATCTAAGTTGGTTTCAATTTTTTAACAGGTATAAACAATTGCATTTAATGAGCTCACATTCAATATGAAATAATATTTAATATGCTCACATGAAATGTAACTTTTTTGGGGTGTTTTTGTTTTCATTTTGCTGGAATTTGGGTGAATAAGATTATAGAAGCAAACCACAGGAGAAAATGCCTATTTAAAATTAGACTTAAGGCTGCATTGTGCATATAGTTATGTAAATATGCAAATAATAAGACTTCAAATTTAAATCCATTTTTAAAGGATTAAGACTAAGAAAATATTGCTTTATACTTTCTTTGTTGGGTAAGTTAGGTCATTTTTGACATTTTGTTATTTTTGGTATATTGACTAGAGACCTCCATAGAATAGTTCAAATTAGATTCATTTTTCTATTACTGACAGAGATAACAAACACAAATACTGATATTTTTAAACCTGTTATTCAGTGAGTGTTGTTATTTTTCTATATCATATACTTAAATGATACAAAACAGACATTTAAACTGGATTTTATAGTGTTTAAAGTATCATTTTCTCTTATCTCTCTTATTGACAGATGTGAAAGCACATTATATAAATACCAGTAAAAAATGCTTTGCTGTACTTTCATAACTTTGGTGATATTTAGTTGCTAGGGGATTCCAGAAGGAGGAAGAAATTAATTCATCCTTGTTTTGAAGAATGGAAACTCCTAGGCAGCAACATTTATATCTTGGAAGTTCTCTATGCAGCATAATATATAAACTTTAGAATTGATATGATTTTTTTTGGTTAATTATAAATATCAAAAATTTGAGAATAGATTATAGTGTAATAAAACACAATACTACAATCCAAACATTATTACTGAAAACAGAAAATTCGAGGTCTATTGAAGACAAGGAAGAAGAGAAAGTGATTTATTTTGGTCACTTGTGAGCCTTTCAGACTATGATAGGAAAAAGCATTATCATAGAACTTTTTAAAGATTTTTTTAGATCTAGAAGAAAAGTGAGAGAGTAGGAATAAATTAGGTGTTAGCTGAAGGTCATTTTAACTGTACTAATTTGGAAATATACTAAAAAAAAGAATTTTTCATTTCTTAATGAGACACAATATATGCACAGGAGATATGATTAGATATAGTTTGAGATCCTGTTTGGACACCTTCTTAATTATCTTCAATAAAAATGAAATTTTAGGAATGAGATTAATTCAACAAATCAATTGATAATGACTAATTAATTGATGTCAGTTATCATTTATAAAACAGTTTGAAGATGGAACATGCTATGGGTATTAAGTAGTATTATTAAGATTATAATAATGAAGAATGTGAATAAAAAAATCTGGCATGAGTAACATTTTAAAGAACCATTTGTATTATGGACATTATATATGTAGCATAGCATTTAGGAATTGATGTGCAGCTGTTTCTTCGGTTTCTTTTTTTTTTTCCTTCATCAACTGAAGGTGTCTTTTTAACTCCCTCTCTTGCTTCATTTCTAATGTCAGTAAGTCAATCAAAAAGTCTTTACAACGATGTTATTCTGAACACTAGAAATTTGGTAGTGAACAAAATAATCAAAATGCCTGCTTTCAAGAAATGTACATTCTGCTGGAAGAAGCAAAACTAAATACATAAATGCAGAGACTAATAATAAATGGTTTGAAGAAAATAAACTAGGACAAAATGATAGCAAGTGTTTGGTATATAGGTAGAGCTCTATGTTGGCTGGGGAATCTGGGAAGCTCTTCTAAGCTTTGACATTAGGTCTGAATAGTGAGAAAGAGCCTACCAAGGAGCCAGGAAACTAACAAATATGAGAACCCACATTAGGAACAAGCCTGTCAAATTCAAGAATAAAAAGGAATCAATTATACCTGAGGTATGCTGAGAACATAGTAGAATACGAAATCAGAAATGTAGGCAAAGGCAGTTGGATGGCGTCCTAATTGGGATGAGAAGGCACTGGGAGACTCAGGAGTGGTTCATCTGATTTTTACTGTGGCTATTGAGTGGGGAATGCATTGGCAAAGTGTGAGTTTAAGAAAAGAGGAACCAGTTAAGAGGTTTTATTTGCTTTTGTTGTTTGTCTCTTTTTAAAAGATTTTTTTAGGTATATTTAAAATATCATAAAATTGACCAATCCCAAGTGTACAATTCAATAATTTTTAGCAAATTTAACAAGGAGTTTAACCATCACTTGGAATCTGTATTAGAACATACTCTCTCACTCCCACCAGATTCCTCACACTCATTTATAATTAATCCCACCTTTAGCTTCAGGCAATCACTAATCTGCTTTCTTTCTCTGAAAATTTGCTTTGAACATTTCATATACATGCATATTCATATTATGTTGTTCAGAGAGTTCATAGTAATTTATATTAGGATAATAGCAGCAGAAATGATGAGATTTCTGGTTTGAAATTTATTTTGGAGGTAGAACTGACAAGACGTTTTGTTGAATTGGATGTGGCATTTGAGGAGAATAAAAGAATAAATAAATAATTCTTGCATTTCCAAAAAATTTGATGTGTTATTAGATGGATGGTGGTCCTATTATGATAATGAAAAATGTTCAAGGAGAAAATCTATGCATTTGTTTCTGTCATAGAATATTTCATATTTTCTGTACATATGAGAGTGTAGCTATAAAGTGTAGGCAGTAGGGCATAGTACATCTGGGAGTCATCAGAGGATAGATATTTAAATTGTAGGTGTGTATGAGATTACCTAGAGAGATATGAGAGAGTGAGACAGAGAGAGAGCGTGAATGCACCAAAACTCTGGGAACAGTAACAGTCTGGCATATATAATTTGCAGAGCCCACTGTAATATAAAAATGCGGGCACCTTGTTCAAAAAATTACTGGAAACTTCGATAACTTCTAATTTCCAATCTAGCATGTAAGGAGCTTATAACTCTTCAGTCTGTCCTAAGTACAAGTAAAAAGATTCAACCTGAAAAATCAACTCTTTTTAGATCCATCAGAGAAGTGAGCTCACAGGGAAAAACACTACTGCCTTCAAAATAGGAGAGACAGACAAGTGGATACAAAGAATCACGACTTACTGTATTGGACTTCTAGGAACAGAAATCTCTGCATGAGCCAGCCAGGTTGGAAAACCTGAAGTGTAATTGATGAATTGCTGGAGGCTAGCATGGAGAAGCCTGAGAGATAAAAATTACAGCAGCACTCTGTCATCGGTAGGCTCTCATACTTTTGTGAGTTTTACGTGCAGGAGCTCTAGTAGGTATCACAATGAACATCAGAAAGATCCCCCCAGGTTTCTGGCAGGGGGAGGGGAAAAGGAACCATTTGGAAATATGCCAGAGTATTCTGTTCTTAACAAGGCCTACTCTGAGGAGAAACTATTTTATCAGAGCTTAACCTACTGAGATTATATTAGATCCCAATGTACCTAGAAGAAATATCCAACTGCAGTAGTTTTTTTTTTTTTCTGCCCTGAATGTTATGTCTGGCTTTCAACAAAAAATTACAAGAAATACTAAAAGGCAAAAACCAAGTTAAAGACACCAAACAAGCATCAAATCACCAAAATCCGATACATCAGGAACATTGGAATTATCAGATCAGCAATATTTTTAAAAACTACAATTTAATATGGCAAGGACTTTAATGAAAAAGCAGACAGTATGGAAGAACAGATGTATAATGTAAGCAGGGAAATGAAAATTCTAAGGAAAAAAATCAGAAGAAATAGTAGAGATACTATAACAGAAATGAAGAATGCCCTTGATGGACTCATCAGTAGACTGGACACCACTGAGGAAAGACTCTCTGAGCTTGAGGATCTACCAATAGAAATTTCTAAAACTGAAAAGCACAAACAAAAAAGACTGGGGAAAAGAAAAACAGAACGGAATATCCAAGAACTGTGGGACAACTACACAAAGTATAACATGTGCACAAAGGGAATATCAGAAGGAGAAGAAAGAAAGGAAAAAAATATATATTTGAGGCAATAATGAGTGAAAGTTTTCCCCAAATTAATGTCAGACACCAAAGCACAGACCCAGGAAGCTCAGCAAGCACCAACCAGGATAAATGTCAAAAAACTATACCTAGACATATTATATTCAAATTTCAGAAAATCGAAGGTAAATAAAAAATTTTGAATGAAGCTGGAAGAAAAAAACACCATGACTATATAACAAAAAATATAAAAATTACAATCGACTTCTCCTCAGAAACTTTGTAAGCAAGGAATGAGTGGAGTGAGATATTTAGTGTTGAAAGGAAAAGTAAAACACCAAACTAAAATTCTGTGTCTTGCAAAATTATTTTTTAGATGTGAAGAAGAAATAAAGACTTTCTCAGACAAACAAAAATTGAAGAAATGTATTGTAAGTAGAACTACTGTGCCAGAAATCTTCATAAAGAAGAAAAACAATATAGATCAGTAATTGAATTCTACAAAAAGAAAGGAAGAGCATCAGAGTAAGTGAAGGTAAAAGATATCTTTCTATTTTCCTTATTCTTCAATGATCTACTAGATCAGTTAATAGTTATTTAATCAGATAAGAGTTTATTCAAGATAATAATAGCAATAATGTTTTAATGATCTATTCTTGTGTCTTTGCACACACATATATGTGTATGTGAAATGAATGACAGAAATTATACAAAGGACAGAAGGGAAAAATTGAGAATAATTTGTTATTATAAGGTACTTGTACTACCCATGAAGCTATGTAGTGTTATTTGAAAGTGAACCTGGATTAGCTGCATATGTATAATGCAAGCTCTAGAGCAAGCACTAAAAAAGTAAAAACATAAAAAATAGTAATAACTTATATAAGAAATAAAAAATGGAATTATAAAATGTTCAGTTAAAATCAAAAAAGACAGAAAAAGGGTGGAAGACAAAAACAGGAAAAAAGAACAAGGGCAACAAAGAGAAAACTGTAACATATATATATATATATATATACATATATATATCTTAATCCAACTACATCAATAATCACCTTAAACATCAATTAAAAGACAGATTGTCACAGTTGACTCAACTATGTGTTATGTACACCCATTTTAAATATAAAGATACATATAGACCAAAATTAAATGGATGGAGAAAGACTACCATGCTAACACTAATCAAAAGAAAATGGGAGTAGGTATATTGATTTCAGTAAGGGTAGACTTCAGAACAAGGAAATTTATCAGGGACAAAGAGGGACATTATCTGATGATGGAGGGGTCAGTTTTCCAAGAAGACATAACAATCCTTGATGTTTATGTCCCTAACAATGAAGGTTCAAAATATGTGAGGCAACAACTGATGGAAGTGCAAGGAGAAATATATAAATCCATTACTATAGTTGAAGACTTTAACATATCTCTTAAGAGAAACAGATCCAGTAGGTACAAAATAAGTAAGGACATAATTGTATTCAATATTAATCACTGGTTAACCAGATATCATTCACATATGTAGACTACTTTATCTAACAAAAGAATACACATTCTTCTCAAGCTTACATAGACCATTCACCAAGATAGACCACATTCTGGGCCATAAAACACATCTAAACAAATTTAAAAGAATAGAAATCATATAACGTCTGCTTTCGGATCAAAAAAGAATGAAAGTAGAAATCAATAACAGAAAGATAGTTGAAAAATCCCAAAATACTTGTAGATTAAAAAATGCATTTTAAAATGATACATGGGACAAAGAAGAAATTGCAAGATCAATATAACAATATTTTGAATTAAATTAAAATGAAAATATGACTTATCAAAATTTGTGGGATGCAGTGAAAGCAGTGCTTAGAGGGAAATTTACAGCATTGAATGCATTAATTAGAAAAGAAAAAAGATCTAAATTTGATAATCTAAGCTTCCACTTGAAGAAATTCAAATTAAGTAGAAGAAAGGAAATAATAAAAATTAGAACAGAAGTCAATGAAATTGAAAAGAGGAAATCAATAGAGAAAATCAACAATCAAAAGCTCATTCTTTGAGAAGACCAATGAAATCAATAAGCCAAGTCTTAATACAAAACCAAAGAGAACACCAATTACTAATATCAGAAATAAAAGAAGAAATATCACTGCAGATGTCATGAGCTTTGAAAGGATAATAAAGAAATCCTATGAACAACTCTATGCCTACAAATTTGATAACCTAGGTGAAACAAACCAACTCCTTGAATGACACAGTCTGTCAGAACTCACAAAAAGAAATAGACTATATGAATAGGCTTATATCTATTAAAGTAACTGGATCATTAATTAGTAAACTTCCAAAGGAGAAAGCACCAAACCTTGCTGGAGAATTCACTGGTGAATTCCCCCAAACATTTATTTTTTATTTCAGGGGCACCAATGTTTTGGTTACATGAATTACTTTTGTACAATTTGAATCAAAGTTGTAAGTGTGTACATCACCCAGAGAGTGTGCATTGTACCTGGTGTGAATTTACTCATTTCCTCATCCCCCCTTCTATTTGGTGGTTTCCGTTGAATTTTACCGCCATGTGTATACATGAGTGTTGATCATTTAGATCCCATTTAATAGTAAGTACATGTAGTGTTTGTTTTTCCATTCTGGTGATACCTCACTTAGAAGGATCATCTCCAGTTCCATCCAGGTTGTTACAAAAGGTATTAGTTCACCATTTTTTATGGCTGAATAATTCTGTGGCTGAGTAATACTCATGGTATACATATACCACATTTTATTAATCCACTCATGTATTGATGGACACTTCCATTGTTTCCACATACATCTTCGCAATTGTGAATTGTGCTGCTATAAACATTCAAATGCAAGTGTCTTTTTTATAAAATTCCTGAGGCAGTAATGCAGGCTTCAGTTCTCAAAAAGAGTGGGGGAAGTTTTAAAGAGACAGAAAACATCTTTTTGCTGTTTTTCTTCAGGCCCTTCTCTCTGTTGCATATTCCCCACTCTCAACTGTATGCTTCCATATCCATGAGAAGAGAGGTGACTACTCTGTTACATTGCCATCTTCAAGCCAGGAAGAAAGACCTTATCAGAAACTAACCCTGATGGCACCTTGATCTTTGACTTCTAGTCTCTAAAACTGTGAGAAAATAAATTTCTGTTGCTTAAGCCACCCATCTGTGTTATTTTGTTACGCCAATCCTAGCAGACTAAAGAAGGAGCAGTCATTATGCCCCATGCTGCTGAAAATTAAAAGAAAATGAACATTGAGATGTGACCACCAGCTTTAGGGAACTGATGTCATTCATGACCTCTGTAAAATCTCTTTTATTTTAATGGGAGGAGAGTCTATTTGGAATAGTTTGATGAAACAATGAAAATGAAGAAATAGAGATTTGCAATTATCTATTAATTATAAAATATTTCTTTGTAAAGGCCAATATTCCATGCTCTTCCTATTGTTTTCCAATGCCATTATTATGAAATTGTATTTCTTGCACTTGTGATTCATTCTGAAAATCTCTATCAAACTTACCTTGTGAAAATTAAAGTGCTCACATACTTCCTTTAGTTAAAAACTTTTTTTTTTTGAGATGAAGTCTAAATATTTTACCCTGGGATCTGAGCTCCCTAACATGATTCCACTAATTTGACATGATTTATTCTTCACAGATCCTTAAAATGAGATTCTTGCCCGTGGGGTGGGTTTACCTAAGACCACCCTCATGCTTGATGATTTACTAAAAGGACACATAGGACTCAGATGAAGCTGTTGTACTCAGGGTTGTAGTTTATAACAGTGAAAAAATTCAGATTAAAATTAGCAAACGGAAAAGGTATTTGCTGTAAAGTCTAGGAGAAACCAGGCCCAATTTCCATGTATTCCCTCCAGAAAGTCACAGAGACATGTTTAATTCTCTCAGAAATAATATGGAGGATGCATTAAAATTCTACCCATCAGGGAAGCTCACACATGCCTTGATATCTAGGATTTTTATTGGAGGTCGTCACGTAGGCATGCAGTACCTATGTCAATGACCTTTGCTACTCAGTCTCCAGTCCCCCTCAGCAAAGACAGGGTTTCACCATATATCACATTGTTAGTATTAACTATCCGATCAAATTCGTAGCAGGTAGCCCCGGGCATCAGGCATTCAAAAACATTCATTAGGCAGAATATTCCTAGACTCATAGTTTATCTTCCAGGGGTAGGCCAAAACCTTTCCTGCATAACCTTCCCAAAGTCATTTCCTTACTTGATTTTAAATTGAGAAGGAAAGGTGGAGCTCCAGGAAGGGAGCGTGGGGGAATGGGCACCATTTAATCAGTGTTTACCATGTGTCGAACATTGGACCAGGCACTATAAATACATTATCTCTTTAATCCTCATTACAACCCTTCAAGTTGGTTATGATTCATTTATTCATTTACTTTAAAAAATATTTACTAAGGGGCTGTTGAAGTGTCTGTGACACTTCTCTTCTACATCTAGGAGGATTCTGTAAAGCCTTAGTTACAATCCTTAATATCTTTAAATTTGGAGTGAATTTACATATGCAAAATTCCTAACTGAGACAATTCTATTTAATTCAACAGACATTTATTAAATAATTATTATATGCTGTGCTGAGTTAATTTAAGTTTATACCCCACATGTACTATATTTTCTGTAACTATAAAATAGCAGAAGACATAGCATTCTTTGATAATAAATTTTCCATATTTAGTTGCTCTTAAAATTGAATGTATTTATTATAAATTTTACCCATTGTTCAATATCTTGATTAAAAAATAACCTACAATTCCTATAAAAATATTCAGAAATACAGAAAGTATAAAGACAAAAGCAAAATGAAAAATAAATATTACTTTATTGAGTGTAATCTCATCTAATCTGAAAAATTATAGCTAATTTATATATCATCCCATAGAACATCATCCTGTACATAGTTGTAATCTTCCCTCCTAATAATGAAATCATTGCATCTCTATATGGTTATATAATCCATAGCCATTACCACACAGATTGACATGAACCGTCATATTTTCATTTTTTGCCATTTTTAAAATGTTTATAATATGCCAGGTATTATACAAAGGGCTTTACATTCATGTCTCATTTACACCTTGAAGTAACCCATTGAAATATTTATCTTCATTGTACAGATGAAGCTCTGAGGATTAAGAAACTCAACTGACATATCCAAGGTTACCAAATTAGAAATAGTGGTTCTATGTTGTGTACTCAGGTCACTCCTATTCCCAAATTCTATGTTATCTTTAATTATTCCAGGTGTGCATCTCATGTATCTTTAATGATGTTTCAGACATCTGGAGAACACGTTTGTTGCCCTGTGTTTCTTTAGTATGCCCCTCAAATTTTAATGCGTTTCTAGGCATATGTTTGTTTCTAATTAAACTCTTAACTAATTTAATTGAATTTACCATATGGTCTTTCCTACTTCATTATTAACTTATTTTTCCTATTGATTTGAACTTGGTAAAAATACACATGATCTCTATTGATAAAAACATTAAGATTTATGATTTATATAACTTAGTCAAGACATTTTTTGAATAATGCACTTTTGCCTTATATTATTGAGAACAGTTTCCTGTAATTAGCTTTTTCCCAAATAATATGTGTCTAAAATTTGAAGAAAAGTAAAATCATTGATTAATGTTTTAATTGTACTATATATCAAATGATGACAAAAATCAAAAGCATGGATCAAATAAATATATATTAACAAAAATCCACATCTTCTTTCCAGAGAACATCGTCATTAATAAGTGAAAGAAAACAATGCAGAACACTTGCAATCTCCGTACTGTCTGCCTCAGGTCAGCTTTCTCTCAGAGTTTTCTGGCCACAGACACTTTTTATACTTATATTTGCAGTGAAACTTGTGAAAATCCTTTTGCTGTAATATTTCTTCACTTTGTTCTTTTTCTAAAATGGCATTCCAAAAAGACTTTTTTTTCTTTTTTTTTTTTTTTGCTGTTGTGACACAAAACTATTCAATGGGCCAATAAGTATCAAAACCAAATGCGGATTGAACTCTGATCTTTCTTTCTCTTGCCCAAATTCCTTCCTAAACAGCCTGGTGAGTCATGCCTTACAAAACATAAAGGCTGATTAAACAGGTATTTTGAGTAAGCCAGTATAATATGGCTTACTTTCCAACCCGATTCTGGTATAGCATTACATGATGGATACCAGACCCCCCTCATCTTAACTCGAGCATTTCTTTCTACTAACTCCAAGTGTTTAGACAAAGCTTAAATCTTTCAACCAATTGCCAACCAAAGCAGCCCTAAAATTAAACTCACCTATAACCTGTAATTCCCCACGTGGAGATGCCCTGCCTTTTTAGGCCAGACCATTGCAGACCTTCCGTGTATTGATTTATGATTTTACCTGAAACTCCTGTCTTCATGTATGCCTAAAATCAAACTGTAACCTGCCTGCCTTAGACGCATTTCCTCAGGACTCCCTAAGTCTTT
This sequence comes from Avahi laniger, assembly GCA_963575035.1. NCBI lineage: Eukaryota > Metazoa > Chordata > Mammalia > Primates > Indriidae > Avahi > Avahi laniger. Next base: position 51,996 of record CAUYSK010047128.1, on the reverse strand, counting down.
GGTCACTGGTATTTGGCTCAGAATAGACCTCTCTAAATTATTTTACAAAGTTTAGTTTTTTCCATTGAAACAAACAATCAGGTATGAAAAAAATATAGAAGAAAAATGATCATGGAAGGGTAAGAAAGGAATGCCTTTTTGAAAAGATAGAGTATAGGATTTGTTCCAATACTTTGAAATAATTATTAATAGAAAAATGTCAAAGAAAAAAAAAACTTTAAAAAAATCTCAGTAATTAATTCTTACCTTTGAATTTTTGATAATTCGTTTAAGGATTGGCTGATGTAATCTTGAATAAAATGTGTAATAATCATATATTGTTTGATATAAAATATGATTTAATTGGAAATGTTTAGATAGTTAATCTTAGGAAAATTGAAAGGGACTTTTACTTAAAAGATTTCAAACACTTTTATAATTAAGTGATATGCAAGCAACATAACTCTAAGGTAAGTGGACATCAGTATTGCTAGTTGAATGTTTTATATAATAATTAATACTTAGGTGTGATATTTAGTAGATATTTTGAATTTCTAAAAGTCATTGAAAGCAATGAAGCAAAATTATCCTACAAACTTTGTAATTTAGGGTGTTTAGTTAGGTAAATTGTCTTTCTCCTGCCCTCTCCATCTCAGTTGGTCTGAATTGGTAGATTTTGGTACAGTGGTATGCAAATGTAAGGATTATCTAAACTCTAGAAGAACGTAATAAAAATCTGCAGAGAATATAACTTTAGAAGAGAGAAGTGAAGCAAAATTTAGGTATCAAAAAAGCTTTAGAAAATGTCAGATGGAACAAATGAAAAACTCTGCAGTGCTATTCCTGCTAATATAATAATGCTTGAAATCTATTTAGAAAACAGTTTGTTATAAACACATTGATATAATTCCAAATTTAGACATGATTACTTGCCAAATTTTAAGGATTTGTTAATCTTTTAAAAGATGCATAAACTATGGAAATATTTAAACAATACTGACTGTAAATCTCATTTCATTCTTTCCGTGTATGTATATGTACTTAGCTTGTTGGCAGAAACCAAGATACTAAAGTAAAAATTTATGAAAACTTACTATCTTTTCAACGTAACATTCAATAATAAAGTATAATGCTTAACATGTCTTTGGGAAATTTATACCTCTAGCTCTGCCCTCTTCCCTGTACTCTAGATTCCTATATCTAACTGATTGATTGACATTACTATTTAGATATCTAATAGACATCTCAAACTTAATATGTTTTCCCCCCAAACTTACTTTTCCTCTGTCTTTACCATCAGAATAAGAGCAACTCCATCTTTCTAATGTTCAGATCAACCATCTTAGTCTTTCTCCCACACTATGTGTCTAAGCCATTAGAAAATCCTTACTGGGGGCAGTAAGCCCTTTAGTATGTATCAGGAACCCACTTGCTTTTACTGTCTCCACTATTACCAACTTGAGCCGTCATTTCTTGCTGCTCAACATCTCAAATCATCAGGGAAATGCAGATCAAAACCTCAATGAGATATCCCTTATCTCCAGTGAGAATGGCCTTTATCAAAAAGTCTCAAAACAATAAATGTTGGTGTGAATGCGAAGAGATAGAAACACTCATACACTCTTGGTGGGACTGCAAACTAGTACAACTTCTGTGGAAAGCAATATGGAGATACCTCAAAGAGATACAATTAGAACTACCATTTGATCCGGTAATCCCACTACTAGGCATCTACCCAGAGGAAAAAAAGACATTCTATAAAAAAGACATTTGCACTAGAATGTTTATAGCAGCACAATTCACAATTGCAAAGATGTGGAAACAACCCAAGTGCCCATCAATATATGAGTGGATTAATAAAATGTGATATTATGTCTATCATGGAGTTCTACTCAGCCACAAAAAACAATGGTGACCTAGCACCTCGTGTATTATCCTGGATAGAGCTGAACTCATTCTACTAAGTGAAGTATTCCAAGAATGGAAAAACAAGCACCACATGTACTCACCATCAACTTGGTATTAACTGATCAACACTTATGTGCACATATAGTAATCACATTCACTGGGTGTTGGGCAGGTGGGGGGGATAGAAGGCATGGATATATTCACACCTAATGGGTGCGGTGCACATCGTCTGGGGGATGGACATAATTGAAGCTCTGACTTGGGTGGGGCAAAGGCAATATATATAATCTAAACATTTGTACCCCTATAATATGCTGAAACAAAAAAAATGTATAGCCATATAAATATGAAAGCCAAAATGATAGATTAAAATGGATATATGCAAATATAATTTTGTGCAATATTGATTTTTTATATATTGAAGGATACTATTTTTTAATTTTTTTGTATATATTTTTTTTAATTTCAGGGTATTATGGGGGTACAGATGTTTAGGTTACGTATGTTGCCCTTGCCCCCCCCAAGTCCGAGTTTCAAGTGCATCCGTCCCTCGGATGGTAGGCATCTAGGCATCGCACTCTTTGTGTATGCATATATCCGTCCCCTCCTCCCCCTGCCCCTCCCCCCTGCCCGACATCCAATAGATATTATTCTTATATGTGCACTTATGTGTTGATCCGTTAATTCCAATTCGATGGTGAGTACATGTGGTGCTCGTTTTCCATTCTTGGGATACTTCACTTAGTAGGAGTCGTTCCAGCTCTATCCAGGAGAATACAAGAAGTGTATACATTTTGATAGTGGATTCTACCAAAAAACTCAGTATATATCTTAGAAGTTTTTAAAATTTATTTTTAACACCACTTATTTCCTTTGAAACATAAGTAAAATAATGTGATAAACTATGTTCTGTTTACCTACTTACATTATTACTAAACCCTAGTGAATAGAAGTATAACATCAGAAAAACTCCTTTTTGAAAAACTTTATTTGCAGTGATTCAAGATATAACATATTTTTTCATTTTTAAAATTTTATTTTGAGGCATTCTATTAATAATACTGCTGTACTATTTACAGTGATGTGATACTATAACCAGTCTAGCACTCAGGAAATTAAAATCCCTTACGGCTTTACGTGGAGAATCTGAACAAAATTGTATATGTATACAATACAGACACTTTCTGTAGATTTATTTTACCTCATTACATAAACTTACTTTTAATAAGATTAATAGGAAGAAAATAAAATATCTCAGAAGTGATTTAGAAAGAGTAAAATATAACCCTAGCTTATTTGATTATTCATTAAGTTATTGTCTTCCTGCTCTGGAATGGTGTATATTGCTCAATATTTAATTTCTACAAATTTTAGTGGAATATAGAATTAATGAAAGAGTATTTTGGCTGCTACCATTTTTAACTTAGAATGGATCATTTAGAAAAATACAGGGCAAAAAATGTTAATAGTGATAATTTAGCAGGAATATAATGGCGCAAAAGAGTAAAATGTTCCTCTGTAGAGAAATTTTTTTAGAGTAGAGGAGGGAAAACTGAGAGAGAAAAAGGTGTCTGGAGGAAAGACGAGAGAGAGCTTCTTAAGCCCCTGAGATTTCTCTCGTGAGAGGCTATTATTTGTATTGATTTTAGTTTGCAAGTTCTCTTTTTCCCTCTCTCTGCTGGCCCACTATGTAATCCATAAATAATAAATAGAGTAGCGGTGAGTCATTCTTTAGACTGCAAGCATAGCAATTAATCCACTAATTGAGCACCATAGCATCTCCACTATAAAATGCACTTTTTTGATTGTGGAATCAAGACTCTACAACTTAACCTCTCTATTGGCCCCTGGGTTCTAACTACACAGACTGGGGGGTGTAGAATGAAAGGATTATTCTCTGCCAACTGTGTCAACTCTTATTACCCAAGCTCTAATTCATATGCTTACTTCTTTGCCATTAAAATCTTGATTTCAGTATTGACTATATAAGCCAAGAGTTGTTGTTATTACATTTAATAAATTGTTACATATGACCACTTTCTGGGTGCTTTTTATGGGCATCATAAAATTTTCACTAAGTAATATAATTTTGTTTGTTATTTCTCACATAAATCTGTGAAAAATGAAAAGCAGCACGTAAATAAATGGCTAGTTTATAGGCCCAAAGAAAAGAGGACAAAAGAAATGACTTATCTCAATTAAAGGACTTTTTACAAACTAACATCAATTAAAGTAATTGGGAATTAATAATAAGTCAGTAAGTAATATGGTCCCAGGTAGTTTCAGTGCTTCAGAGAACTGGAGAGTCATATCATATATTATATGTGCAAGGATCTGCTGTGGAAGAACTGTCTTATTTTTGTGATTATTTTTTAACGTTTTCTGGTAGAATAAAAAAATTCAGAAAAATGCACAAATCATCATTGTGCTCCTCAGTAGATTTCCACATGTGAGCAAACAGCTTCTTTCACCCTGAGGAAGAACCAGAAGTTACTGGCATCTCCAAAGTCCCCTGTTATCTCGTCCCAGATACTTTCTTCCACAAATGTTGATGTTTGGTCACCAAAGATGACTTCTAAGTATTTGCTTTTTGTCAAGATTTATGTGTGTAGAATAGTTTGGAATTTCTCATTTCTGTATAGCATTTTATTGCTTAAAGTTACTATAATTTGTTTTTCCATTTGGTTGTTGATGGACAGTAGGCTTATTTTAAATTTCGGACTATGGTATATAGTGTTATTAGAACATTTTTGTACATATTTTTGGTAAACATGCATGCTGGCTGATGAGCCACGCATATATCCATTTTGGTAGATGTTGGCAAAGAGTTTGACAATGTTGTGCCAATTTGAGCTCTCACTAAAATTATGAGCATTTCAGTTGCTTTCCACACCTTTGTTGGTACTTGGTATTGCCAATCTTTTTTTAAAATTTTTTCAAAGCTATTCTGGTAAACATAGTATTATCATATTTTGAATTTAATTGTTATTTCTCCAGTGACTAATGAAATTGAACACATTTTCATATGATTATTGGCCACTTGGGTATCTATCTTGTTTTACAAAATGCCTGGCAAGTCTTTTGCTCACCTTCTTGATGTGTTGTTGGCTTTTTTAAATTGATTTTTAGGAGCTGTTTTATATACTAAATGCAAGTCAGCTTGTATTTTTGATCATTTAATGGTGTGTCTTAATGAATGAAAGTTCTTAATTTGAACTTAATACAATTTGTCTTTTTTATGATTAATGGTTTTTGTAATAGTTCTATGTAAGAGAATTTTATCTTAGGTTGTAAATGTGTTCCTTGATATTTTCTTCCAAAAGTGTTTTATTGTATCTGTCACATTTATGTCACAATCCTTGCAGGATAGATTTGGAGAGGCTATGCTACTTAACAATGCTAATCAGCATAATCTCCAATTTGTAATGAAATATCGTTTAATCTCATAAATTTGATTGTAGGATGTCCTTGGTTGATATATCAGTCTGGGTCCAATCAAGAGAGAAGCATCATGTAGCAATTTTAAGAGGGAATCTTTAATATAAAAACCTATTAGCTATAACAAAAGGAATAATGATTGTTTGGCTAATAAGAAATAAGAAAAACTCTAGAGTATAGGAATAACAGATATAAGGAGCAGCACTAATACTATGGTTGACGTGAGCACCCAAGGAAAAGCTCTACATACACCCTTGCCCCAGGCTGAGATCCAGACCTTGTTAGAAAGGACATGGTCATGGTTCATTCAGCAGAGAATTGGCTGTGGTGTAGCTAGTGGAACTTGCCGGAAATCTACCTCGTACGTCTTGGAAATCTGTTCACTGGAAGGTATCTCAGTGGAGGTGCTCTAATGCAAAACTGTCCAGGGGAGGGTAGGAAAAGTTGTGGGCAGATGGTTGCTGCTTGCCATCAGGCACTGCAGGCTCTCCTGATGTTGGAGAAGCCACCCACACTACAGAAGCCCAATCTGGATAACCTTCTCACAGTGCCAGAGTTGGGCACAGGGGAAGCCATGTGCATTATATGAGCATACCAAGCAAGCACGCCACAGCTAGGAAGCAAAACCCTTTTTTTCTTACCATGTCTGTCCAGCATGCTCTACTGAGAAAGATTTCATATCAGCTAAAAAAAAGAAAAAGTATTTTAGTGGCCTATATCCATTTTTACAAAGCAGGTAAAAAGGGTTACTTTGGATACTTTGGATATGAGAGACAATAAATTGATAACTGCATGGTTAAATTCTGGTTTAAATAGAGTCTAGGAAGGTAGATATCCAGGATTTCTTGATCCAACCCTAATATGAATGAAATGTAGCCATTCCTGTGACTCAGTTTGAAAGGTGAATACCCACCACCAGTGTGGCCCTTGGCAGATCAGGACTATACTACACTCATCTGGAAATGTCCTGGCTCTACAGGTCCTGAATTTGCAGCCCTTGGGATCAGCCTCTATTAGAACATCAGGTACTCTGGAACAGGTGGAGTCCTTACATGCCAGGAAGTGGGTACAACTTTTTAGAATATACCATGACATCAAAAACATTCAGTTTCCAAGTGTCTCTCATAAAAGATAAGAAGTTTAATAAAATTGTTCACTAACTGTAGTAACATCACCTCTCTGCTTACAATTAGGCAAGAAGTTAAAGTACCATTTAAAAAATAGACTGACAAGTATCACTTCCAAAATACTTTTAATTTGATTTACATATAGGTGCTCTGATTTTATTTTTTTTTTTGAGCTCATACTTCAGATTGAAGATTTTACTTGCCTTTATGATATTATATTTTCCTACTTTTCTGTCTTTGACAATTTCTTTTCTAACTCTTTTCTTTACAGTACCTAAATGCCAACATTTCTCAATATAAACACCTTTGGTTCACTGACTTTTTTTTTAGAGTAAAACTCTTTTTCAAATTCCATCTATGTCTATGGCTTCAACCTTCATCTCTTTGTGAAATATATACATTCATAGCTCCAATACTGATATAAGTCTCAAGATTCTAGAGTCATAAATTTCTAGCTACTGGTAAAATAATTATGTCTTATTGCATTGCCAGCAACTCAGATTCAACATAACCACAATCTTTTCCACTAAATATGTCTCCATGCAGAATTCAAAATTCCTATTCATGGTATAATCAATTGTCTAGTCATCCTGCTCAACATTTTCTAGCCATTCATGCTTAACATTTTATCTTCACCTTCTACTACTTTCTAGTTCATAACACCATCACGCTTTCAAGTTTCCTAGGTTTTCTATCTGTATGCTCTTTTAACTTAAACTCTAAAAGAAGCAACCTATGGTGTTTAGAATAAGTTATTTGTCCTTTGAAGAACTGGAATAAAAACTAAAATAATTGATGATTCCACTGTTTATTACAAAGAAATTCAAAATATGTAATATGTAATACTCCATCGAATTTGGAATATCTTAACAAATCATGAGGTCAGCATTCAGATTTAGATTGCAGGAGATATAACTTTAAGTGCAAGAAACAGAAGCTAAACCAAAAAAAGGGTTGGAGGCACTAAGGACCTCATTAAGAGTCTCACTTGAATGAGACAAAGCAAATAGAAGGTAGAGAAAGTTAAGTTGTAAAATACTGTAAGAGTATCCTAAAGTCAAGATGGGAGACTTACCTGTGTTTAATCTTCATGAAGAGCTTGACAGGGAAATTCTCATGAGTGGGAGAAAGGTAGCTTCAAAGAAGAAGATAATAAAAAATTACTGAGATGTTAAGGCCCAAAATAAGATTAAATGTTGAATAACAGAATGTAGGAATAAATCAGTATATGTCACAAAGAAATACTGAATCAGAATTGGTCTTTAAGAAAAGGGTATATAAATGGTTTAGGATCTACATTTGCCTTTTGTCTAATTCCCTAAATTAAGTTTTTTAAATATCACCGGAAGCTATACAGAAAAAAAACATTTAAAAAATATGTATCTATGAGAAACTTGATTCCCAAGAGGATAAATAAATTCTCAAGGTCAAGAATAACTCTAGAATTCTGTGAATGTGTGGAATCTTTCATTCACTTTTCTGTGAGTTGCCTCCTGAACTTATGTAAAAATTATGTATCTTTCTCTTTCAGAAGTAGGAACTGAAAGAAGATTAAGCTGTTCTACCAAAATGTAAGAGCAGTTCAATAACAGAATTCTGAGAGGAGTTCTAGAATCCCTGGTAAGTCACCAAAGTTGTTTCGAATTAGGTGTGGCATTTTTGAAAATTTCAAATGAGTGGTCCTATCATCTACTTATACTTTATTAGATTGATATAATACTAAAATAAAATTACATCATCCTTAATACAATTATTAGAGTCCTTTTATATTTGTAAGTAAACAAAAACATCTTAATATTCTAAAGAATAATCCCTAGCAATGTGTATATTAATTATAATATTTTAGAAAATAATGTATATAATTAACAGCCTATTTGAACTCAGAAATTATTATTCAACAAATATTTGTCCAGTTCATACAGTTTGCACAATACTACGTGTGAGCCTTTGAAATCTATAAAGAGACATTATGGTATAGTGGGTAAGTTTGGGTTTTACAGTCTAACTGCCTGTGTTAGAATCCTTACCTTACCACTTATTACCTATATAAACTTAGAGAAATAGTTTAACTTCCTTCCTCAGGTGTGAAATGGGGATGACGATAGAACTTCCCTCATTAGGTTATTGTGAGTGTTAAATGAATTTACATATTGTGATAGAATTAGAGCCGTACCTCACCCATGGTTATTGCTCAATAAATATCAGTTTCTATGAATAACTTGTAAAAGCAAATAAAAATGGCGTAAGATTTCAGACCCACTGTGCTGTGATCTTGTACTATCATGCTGTATCAAGAGCATGATTACACGTGGTTTTGGATTTTTAGAAAATCATTCTGGGACCGTGCTTTAAAAATTTCTCTATATTGTAGGAACAAAGGAGATGAAAAGTGATTCTTGGAAGAAATAGGATCACGTGATTCTTGGAAGAAAGATGATCAATAAATACAATATTTGTAGCAATATGGACTCCGAGTACAAAAGAGGGAACTGCAGGATGAATACCCACATTACACAGTGGTCTTATTTTCAGTTTCTGTTCTTTGGTCCTTTCTGCTGGCCCAGGCTGCTCTGCCTGGCTTAGTGCATGAAAAGTGATCAAGGTAGAATGCAGCATTGTCTCAGGTAGAAAACATAAAATGGGCTCATCTGTCTATAAGTCAGCTGCACACCTATTTCACTACTTATCCCAGTCACTTTCATGAAGAAGGAACTTAAAAAGAAAATAGGTTTTCTTTATTATAAAGCTAGATTGGGACATCTGCCCCTCTCATTTTATGATAGGCTATTATGATTTTTGGTCTGTAACGTTTGTAATATGAATAATAGGGATGACCTCAATTTGTAGCTTTCTCTTCGTGGATTCCGAGTACATTTTTCCTGAATTTCCAGTGAAAAAAGATGAACAATTTCCCACTCAGTCCACATGAAGCCATGGCATGTATAGAAAGATGAGGCTTGACATGCAACTACTTTCCATACATTGTGATTCCTAAGAGAGAGCCTCAAGTCAAGACTAAAAGTTTCAAAGGGATAAAAAGCCCTTACATTGTGCATTCTCTATTGCTGCTTCTGACTACCAGGCCCTAAGATTCTGCTGTGGTATCCCTACCTTTATAGGAGCAATATAACTTATATTGTTAGGATTTTCTTTTCTGCTTCTGGAGTCCAATAAAACCATTCTTTAAGCCACCTTTAAATTATTTCACACAAGCATATAATTTCCCACTTTTGAAGATGCCAGACACCTCTAGGTCAGATCGCCTCAATAAAACATTCAGCCCTCCTGGCACTATCATTAAAGTTTCTGATCCTTAGGAGGGCCCATGTTGGAGATAATGGACACCCTGAAAACTTGTCAAAAGAAATTTGGCACTCCAGTAAGAACTGTCAAGCCAGTATTAACTGAACTCATGCTCATCCTAAAGAGAAATCTATCCCACTAAAAACAACCTTTCGATTTCCCATACTTCAAAGTTTACCAAAAGGTAAATGGGAAGCAATAGTTCCCTTAAGTAAGCCTAAATTTACAAAAAGTCAGAGCGTAGAATAATTACTTGCATTTAAAATGAATCCTAGTTTATCAACACTAATTAGATACAAATATTTGACTATGAATAAGTAAGGAAGTCAGCTTGAACACGTAATATGATTTCTTTATGCATAAGAATACATTGTCTTTCAGAAAGAACGTGGAGCTCTGTAATTTACACAAACATCATTGAATTAGACTGGTGTTTTAGATATTTGCCATTCCGTCCATGAAGAAGCAACTACTATGAGAATCACCCTCTCACTACAAACAAAGAGAAATTTGGACAAAATATAGGACACAACAGCTTTCAGTGATTGGGCAGCAGGCAGTGCCGCATTGTAACCCTAAGAAAATGAGTCCTGTGAAAGCCTTGCTTTCTGCCTGGGGGAGAGCTTGCAAACTGTAGCATGGGGAAGGGGAAACTAAATGAAGCCCAGCAAGTTTGTAAGAGTTGAAGAAACTAAAACTGATATGCCAGGATGTTTAAAAAAGTTGGAATTTTGGGTTTGGAGTACCTGAGAAGAAGGAGCTGAGCAGAGAAGAAAACTACCAAAATTAAAGGTCTCCAAGTCTTTGGCTAAATACCAATCAGCATGTGCCCTGGATTAACCCTCATAAATCTAAGTAAGACAAATTTAGGGAAAGGACAATTCCCACGCTAACATGGAACTTTAGAGATTGGAAGGCCAGAAGGGTCAGAATCTGCTCACCACCTGAGGCACACAATAAAAACCACAGAATAATCAGACCTTAGCAGGGCTAAAATAGACCTAACTTTACAATAGTGACTGGCGTAAACATGTTCCTGTCATCCACCAAAAAAAAAAAAAAAATGAATAATAACTTTTAAAAAGGCCCAGAGGTGATTGAACTGACGGTACGTATCTGAATTCTCTGCCAGAATAAAGTCCAACATACTTGAAAGAATACAACAGAATCCAGCACAAAGCATTTTAGAACGAACAATATTCATCATCCACTTTAAAATTACTAAATTTTTAAAGATGCCAGAAACTGTGACCCGAATTAGGGGAACAATCTTATAAAACCCATAAATAGCAAAGACTCCAAAAGAGATATAAAATGTATGGAGTAAAATTTCTCTAAATGGAATTCACAGAAAATTAGACCCCAAAGTTGAAATGACTGGGGAACTTGAAAACACAGTAATAGAAATGATCCAAAATGAAGCACAGAGAACAAAACCAGTGAAAGAAAAAGAGACGATCAGTGAGTTGTGGGACAATAACACACATATAATCGAGGTCTTAGGAAAGGGCAGGGACAGAAAATAATATTTGAAGAAATTGTATCTGAAAAATGCTTCAAACTTGATGAAACCCGTAAACTTAGAGATCCAAAACGTGGTACAACTTCAAGCAGCACGAACACAAAAAAATAACATAGGGTGGGGGCGGTGCCTCTCGCCTGTAATCCTAGCTCTCTGGGAGGCCTAGGTGGGTGGATTGTTTGAGCTCAGGAGTTCGAAACCAGCCTGAGCAAGAGCGAGACTCCGTCTCTACTAAAAATAGAAAGAAATTAATTGGACAACTACAAATATATAGAAAAAATTAGCCGAACATGGTGGCGCGTGCCTGTAATCCCAGCTACTGGGGAGGCTGAGGCAGAAGGATCACTTGAGCCCAGGAGTCTGAGGTTGCTGTGAGCTAGGCTGACGCCACGGCACTCACTCTAGCCCGGGCAACAGAGTGAGACTCTGTCTCAAAAAAAATAAATAAATAAATAACATGAAATCCCTCCATAATCAATTTGTTGAGAACAAGTGATAAAGCGGCCAAGAAGACACACACACACAGATACACACACTAGGTGTGTAATGAGGAACAAAAATAAAAATGTCCATAACCCGCTCTTCAAACTTATGCTACCTTTAAACTACTGGAGAAAGGTCAAGTTAGGATTATAAAACCAGCAAATTCAAAAATGAAGGCACAATATGGATAAGACAAAATCTGAATGGTTTATTTATCAGCAGACTTGAGCTATAAGAAATATTAAAGGATATTTTTCAGGCTGAAAGAAAATGATAGTAGATGAAAACTGAGACCTATGCAATAAGATAGAAACACTGAAAATGCTAAATATATGAATAAATATAAATATTTTTATATTTTATTTTTGCCTGAAATATAATTGTTCAAACCAAATATAAATGATACTTTGGGGTTTATAAGGTATACAAGTAAAATACATGACAGCAATAAAACAAATGACAGAAGGAATAATGTATTTATGTTGTCGAGGTTCTTATATGTGAAGTGTTATATTTTACGGAAGTATACCATAATAATATAAATACATTTATTGCTAATCCTAGAATTAAACACTACAAATATTTTTAAAATCCAAGTGTTATAGCAAATATTCCAACATATAAATGAATATAAAATGCAATGCTAAAAAATAAACTCGGGAAAAGAGGGAAAAAAGGAACAAACAACATCTGAGATGAAAAATCCAACATCTAGAGATCAAATGTATGAAAATTACTTTAAATATAAATGATCTAAATGATTACAAGCTAGAAAAATGTCACAATGAGTAAACATATGAGTTCCATAAGTTAATTTTCAGTGTAACAAAATTGATTCATAGGAAACAAGCAAGCAAGAAAAGTGACTTAAGGAGACTTAAAAGCACTCTATTTTTTTAGTAAAAAATCGGTCACAAAATAATGATATGACATGTAATACTAGTTATAAGAAAAAGGACAAGGCTAAATTAATATCAAACTGGACTTCAAAACAAGAGCTGCTATCAGGGACAAAGGGGAACATTCCACATTACAGCAGAGGTCAAGTCATCAGTAAGATAAAGATCTTTATCAATCCTAAATATATGCCACCTGAAAACAAGGATTAAGAAAAGAAGTTAAAGCAAATCTAACAGTCTAAAAGATAATAGACAAATCTACAATTGTATTTGTAAATGTCGACATTCCTCTCTCAGTAGGCAAGAAACATTCAATATGATGGATCATAAAACAAGTATCAACAAATTTCAAAAATTTCATTAGATAAAAATGTTGCTCTCTGACTTTAATGAAATTAAATTAGAAATTAATTCTTTGAAAATCAAATAACATGATTTTAAATAACCATGTATTAGAGAAATTTAGAAAACATTTCTAACTTGAAGTTAAAGTGAGAATATATTAAAATTTGTTGTATGAAACTATGCTTACAGGGAAATTTGTAGCTTTATAAGCTCATATTAGAAAAAAATAAGAGTTTTAAAATTAATGAGCTAAACTTCAACCTTACTAAACTAAAAATAGAAGAACAAATTAAGCCAAAATTAGCATAAAGAAGAAATAATAATAAAGATAAAATCACAAAACAATGAATTATGAAACGGACAAAAAGAAAAATCAATAAATACAAAAGCTGATTGACTAAAAAAACATTATATTACACTTCCAGTTAGACTGATTTTTTAAACAAGATTAATTACAATTACCAAAAAAAATTAAAAAATAAAAGACAAGCACCACTACAGATCCTACAGAAATTAGAAGAAAATTAGGGAATATTTCAAGTCATTTTTCAATAAATTTAACTTTAGTAATGTGGAAAAAATTTTCTGACACAGAAATTACAATATAATCACTCAAGAAAAATGCAGCTCCTTAATTTTCCTGTATTAGTTAAATAAATTAAATTTTAATGTAAAATATTCTCACAGAGGTTGAATAACCTGCCCTAGAGGCAACTAATAAGTGTTACAGGCAGGATTCAAGCAGTCTGACCACATTGCTATCAAATACTAGACTATGCTGGTATGAATTTTCCACAGAAAAATTCATGTGTTAGGTTGATATAAATAAACAATAAGTTAAGAAATGGGTTTACTCTAAGCAAAGGTCCCTTCTGAAAAAGAGAGGGTGGCAACAGGGAGCATTAAATACTGCTGAGGCATAAAAGTCATTGTTCTAGTGTAACCAAAAAACAGACCATCTCTGACTTGTTTAGGAAAAAGAATTATCATAAAATTTTTCATTTTTCTGAACATCTAGTCCAATGTGAATATATTAACATTAACATTTCAGAAGGCTATTAAAATATTACATAACAAAAATAACAATTTTAACATTTTTCTCTTAATTTTAAAGCACTTCTTTGAGATTTCATGGTGATGAATTTAGTTATAAAAGAATTAAAAATAGATTTTAGAAACAGTTTTCATTCATGAATATGAATGTGCTAAAATAATTAAAGCTTTAATTAATGCAAACAGTATTTAAATAAATGCATTACAATTAAGTTGTGTTACACTTGTAAAAACTATCATATATGGATATATTTCTAGTGAAATGCAGATAATCTAAATATTATCTGCATATGTTAATAAATTGATCAGGGCCAACATGGCAGACTAGAAACAGCCTACGCACACCGCTGTCTAAGGAGAGGATCAAAAATGGCAAGTAGATAGATGCTCACCTACAGATGGACCCTCTTGGAGAGAGCATTGTAAATCATCAGGGAACTGATGGGAGACATTCAGGGTGAAGGAGACGGGAAGGGGGAGTTCCACTTGCCAAGACTGAAAGGTACCTGGGGGAAATGCCTACACATAGGGAAAGAATAAAGGAGAGAGCACCAAAGCCTCACACTCCCCATGTGGGCACTGTGACTGGAGCTGTGAAGGGCCCCCACCACCACTGCAGACCTCTGTACTGATCAGAGAACTGCTTAGAGACTGCACAGTAAAGTTGTATCAGAAAGTAGGCTTAACAGGGATCTGCTGGCCTCAGTTCCTGGGTTGCCACAGCTGATGCCACTCTCAGGGAGCTCTCAGATCTGGAGCTTCCAGTCTACACAGGAACAAGCTTCTCTGCAGCTGCCCCAACATCACCCCTTGCCAGGCTGGGGAGGGAACAGGAAGAGTAGACACTTGTGCACGCCCATGACTGGGAGCCAGGCATCCCTTCCACCAAGAAACTCAGTTGGAGCTCTAGAAGTCCCATGGTAGCAGCCTCAACAGGACCTGTGTGAGGAGAGAGCCCCAGTCATAGACCAGTCTTGCCCCCATAGCGCCATGTGCCCACTGTGGAACAAGCTGCCAACTCCATGCCCAAGAAGGTCCATCCCCCCATTGGCCCAAGTTCCATGAGCAGGCCACATCCCTGCAGAGCCGTATGCCTTGTCATGAGCCACACTCCCTGGGTTTGTGCACTACCCAGCCGGCCACCCCCCTGTGACACCATGTGATGCCACACCTGTAGTCTAGCTCTTCACCATGGGTCCACTAGCCACAAGCTGCTTCCCCCACATACCACCATTACACCTAGACCTGGATTGGATGAATGCCCATAGCCCTGATGCTTGTGGCCACTGCCTAGATAGCCTTGCCAAACAGCCACTGCCACCATCACAGGGATACCCTGGCAGAACAATCTTTCACAACACAACCAGCCCCCTCCCTGAACTTCCAACAGTGGCCTAGGGACCAACCCACCATTCCACATGAAGATTCTCAGGCACTGGCCCAGGTCCCACAACAAACCCAGGCACTGGCCAAGGTCCCCCGACCCACTCCACCAACAACTGCAGTCCCATAATGAGCCCTGGTGCCCCAAAATTCCATAACATACCTTCTTGGAGAGATACTGTACACCCCCCTACTCAAGCTTCTAACAGTGACATGGCCATTAACTTGGACTATGACAACTGCAGGAAATCAAGACAACACAGAACAGCTACGTTACAGGCTCTCAGTGCATCTGCCCCTACCCTGCCAGGTCAATCCTCTGGAGTAAGATGCAAAAGCATTATCTAGGGACCTCTCCTCCTTCTCATTGAGTAGGAGAGTTCCCAGAAAAGGAGAACAGATGCATTTCAAACCTATCAGCCCTGAGCTGAGAGAAGAGGTTTCAGATGAGAAGAAACCAGCCAAAAAAAAAAAAAAAAAAATGCTAGCAACATGAAAAAACAAGCTAAGTCAGCACCCTCAAAGGATCACAATAGATTCACAGCAATGGACCCCAACCATAAAGAAATTGTTAAAATGTCAGAAGTGAAATTCAGAATATGGACAGCAAACAAGATGAATGGAATTGAAGAGAATATTGAAGACCAACACAAAGAAGTCAAAAAACTGTTTCAGGATATGAATAAAAAAAATGAAAAACTCACTAAAGAAATAGACAACATAAGAAAAGATATAATAGAACTTAAAGAAATTAAAGAGTCATTTAGGGAATTATAAAATACAGTAGAAAGCTTCAACAACAGGCTAGAGCAAACAGAAGGAAGAATATTACAGTTTCAAGACAAGGATTTCAAACTAGCCAGTCAGTGAACAGTGCAGAAAAAAGAAGAAAGAAGAATGAACAATCAGTGAGAGAAATATGAGACTATGTGAAACTAGCCAATAGGCCAATTATGGGCGTCCTTGAAGGAGAAGAAGAAAAAGCAAAAAACATGTAAAACCTACTTGAGGGAATTACTGAGGAGAACTTCCCTAGTATTGCCAGAGATTCAGGCATCCAGATACAAGATGGTCATCGAACAACAGTAAGATTCATAGCAAAATGGACATCTCCAAGACGCATAGTCATCAGCCTGACCCCAGTCAAAATGAAGGAGAAAATTCTATAAGCTGCACGATGAAAGCAACAACTAATCTACAAAGGAAAATGTATCAGACTCACAGAAGATTTCTCAGCACAACCTTATAAGCCAGAAAGAATTGGGACTTTATTTTTCATTTTCTTAAAAAGAACAACTTCCAGACAAGAGTTTTGTATCTTGCAAAACTAAGTTTTATAAATAATGGATAAATAAAGACTTTTTGAGACAAGCAAACACTAAGGGAATTTGCCGCTATTAGACCTGCCCTGCAGGAAATGCTCAAAAGTGCATTATACATGCAATAGCACAATATATACCCATCACTGCAAAAACACCCAAAAGTTATGACTCACAACCTTATAAAACAATAGAACAAGAGGGGAAAACCAAACAATAAGGTGTCATCCAACATGATGACTAGAACAGCATCCCACATATCAATTCCAGCACTCAACATGAATGATCTGAATGTCCTACTTAAAGGACACAGCCCAGCTGAATGGATGAAAAAACACACCTCAAGTATTTGCCCTTTCCAAGAAATACATTTAAATCACAAGGATTCACACAGCCTCAAGATCAAGGGATGGAAAAAATTATGCCACACAAATGGAAACCAAAAGGAAGCAGGTGTAGTCATTCTCATATCACATAAAATAAACTTTAAATCAACACTGGTAAAAAAAGACAAAGATGATTGTTATGTAATGGTAAAGGGAGTGATTCAATAAAAAGACATAACAATACTAAATACATATGCACCTAACAAAGGAGCTCCCAGTTTCATAATGAAAATTCTTCTACATCTATGCAAAGAAATAAACAGTGACATCTTAATTGCCAGAGACTTCAGCACGCTATGTACAGAACTGGCCAGATCACTGAAGCAGAAAATGAATACTCTCTATATACATACTTTCTTTGTCCATTCGTCTCTCAACAGACATGTAGGTTATTTCCATTACCTTAGCTGTTGTTAATAAGGTTGCAATGAACATGGGAAAACATACCTTTTTGAGGTACTGCTTGTGTTTCCTTCAGATGCATACCCAGAGGAGGGATAGCTGAATCATACGGTAGTTCTATTTTTAGTTTTTTTGAGGAATTTCCATACTGTTTTTCACAATGGCTATACAGATTTACATTCCCACTAACAGTGTACAAGGGTTCTCTTTTCTCCATATCCTCACCAGCCAACACTTACCTTTTATCTTTTTTATAATAGCCATCTAAACAGATGCGAGGTGGTATCTCATTGTGGTTTTAATTTGAATTACCCTGATGGTCAGTGATGTTGGACAATTTTTCATATACCTCTTGTGTGTCTTCTTTGAAAAAATATCTACTCAAGACTTTGTGCATTTTTAATTGGCTTATTTTTTCTTTCTGTTGAGTTGTTTGAGTTCCTTATATATTTTGCATATTAGCGACTTATCAATAAACATTATTTCTTGTATAATCTTAATGGTTTCCTCTATAATGGCTTCCACGGTAATGGGAATGATTAGTTTCATTTTGTTGATTGCTGTCTTTGCTGTGCAGAAGCTTTTAAGTTTGATGTAGCCCCATTTGTTTATTTTTGCTTTTGTTACTTAAACTTTTAGTGTCATGTCCAGAAAACTTTGCCAAGACTTGTGTCAAGAAGCTTTTCTCCCATGTTTTCTTTTAGGAGTTTTATGGTTTCAGGTCTTGCATTTAAGTCCCTAATATATTTTAAGTTAATTTTTGTATATGATATTAAATAAGGGACTGACTTCAGTCTTTTGCATTCGGATATCTGGTTTTCACAACAATGCAAAGACTATTCTTTCCCTGTTTGGTATTCTTGGTGCCCTTGTCAAAAATTAGGCAACTATATATGATTGGATTTATATTTGTGATTTCAATTGGTTTTGTCAGTTGATGTGTCTGTTTTTATACCAGTACTATACTGTTTTGATTACTATAGCTTTGTGATATTATTTAAAATCAGGAAGAGTGGCAAGTGTCATCTTGAAAGATGCCAGTCACCATGCTCAAAGTTAAAGTGAGCTTTATAGTTGGGTCTTACATCAGTGATTAAGCTCTTTCTTTCAGAAGTAATACACATCGTTTCTGCTCACAGTTCATTGGCCAGAACTAGAACCACCAGAGGGCCAGGAAGTGTAATCATGCCATAAGGGCAGAAGACAAAACCAGAAACTTTTGGCAACCAGCACCAATGACTACCACAGAATTCGTTCTTCTTTTAGAAAGCACAGAAATCCAAGAAACCAAGGAAATTTTTTAAAACATGTCATATGGAAAATTATAAAATTTTAAATGCAAGGTGATCTATTCTAATTTTGTCAGGCACAAACATTTGCTCTTCTGGGTATTTAACTGCAATGATTAATTAGTAGAATTAAGCAAGGACATTTTTACCCTTAAAACTGATATCTGATTATGTTGAAAGGAAGTTTCCCAACAAATTCTTCTGTACACAGGAATATTTATAATCAAACAGACCAAAAAAGGTATATTAAATTTTGAATATAGCAATTTTATGGTAAATTTTAGATTTATCAACTTATTAGAAATAAGCTGAAGTTAGCTCATTGAAGAATGTATAAAGAAGACTTAAGGCTGCTGAGTTATGTTAGGTAAGAGCAAAATTCACAGAGAACAAAATAAATACACAATAAAAATTTCCAGGAGAGATCAGATGGCCCCAACAGAGCCAAGAGGAAGAATTTAGGGTGAGTAGGCATCATATACAGCATTGCATTCCTCCAGAGTTTGCTGCATTTAGCTGTCTTAACGTACTTTACATCTAGCTGCTGTGATACGGTAGTGTGAAAATGAACAATCTGGGAAACTTCACATCTGAATTAGCACAATTCCTACATTAAACTGACGTCATTCCTGATTTCACAATGGTATAAACTAATTTGTTTTACACAAACATGTTATTGCAGAAAAAAGGAGTTCTAATTTAAGCCAAACCATCTGGTGTTAATCAGAGATAAAGAGAAATGACGTGATTGTGGTAGTTACGTTTGGACCATAGGAGCTAATCCCACTTCAGATTTCAGCTCTTATTAAAGAAACTAATTGAAACTATGGCTTATTTTAAATTAAGCAGTTTAATCTTAAAATAATATTGCCTGTGCTTAAATTTTCAAAGTAAATTACAGACAAATAATATCTTAATACTAATTCAAAGTTATGACCCAAAATTAAATTGGATATTATTTCAAATATTTCTTAGTTTTGCATGGTATAAATATGGAAACATGTAAGTTTCTTTCAACATCTTAAGTCTTTAAAATTATATGAAGTATATATTTACATACTTTAGCATTCCATTAAATTAAAAAATTTAGAGTTAGAATAAAAAAGATGATTACATATATTTACAATAAAAATGAAAATTATACTAAGTGATCAATCTGGGTGGAGGCAGCAAATGTATATAAACAGATAGAACAATTTATGCTATGTTTGTATTTGAATCCACAGTTACAAGCTATGTGAACCGTGTTATTAGTGTTTTGTGTTAAGAAGTACATGTATACATATTTGGCACTTTATGTAACATTTAAAGTAATTTGGCCTTATTAGAAGGATAGCTTTATAACTTCAACTTAAAATGTAAATTCAGTAATTTATTTGATTAATGATTTTAAGTAAAACTTTATTAATCTTTTGTTTGGTATTAGATCTAAAACTTCTTCAGATGCACTACCTTTATGAATGAGATTTATAAAATTTATAGAAATTATTGAGCAATCACTTTTTCCAAATTGCTGGTTCCTTCATTATTGAATTAAATAAACTGTGGACATATGCTTAATTTATATTTATATGAGAGTTATGTTTTTAACTATTTGAAAATTATCTTTGGCAGTTGTTGGGTGTCCCATCGAAATGCCCAAGAGGATTCAACTACTGAAGCCATTTCAGTGGTCTTGGTTCAGAAGCACAATTCATAGGCTCAGATGCTTTTCTTTTTTGGTCACTGCAATGAATCCCAAGTAGTAATAAAACTGCCTCCACTGACTCTTTCTCTTTTGTCACTTCTTCTCACTATTGTTTTTGCTTCTATTTTTGATAGTGGCCAACTTTGGATCTAATCAGGTTTACTCATAGCCAATTCATCATTTTCTTTTGGTGGTAGTAATGAATGAGAATTAGGCTTTATTCTCTGGTTAATTTACAATGTCTGTCATGTAGGGATGGGGGATCTATTCTCTGTCAAGCAAGAGGTGACCAAGAATCTTCACTTCAGTCATTTTTATTTATGCAATATTATGCCTTATTAGAAAGGAGACAGCCCTTTGAAATATAGACTGGTGTAATTTTTGCATTTTGTGTTAACTTTGACCTTGTCCAAAGTTATAAAACCAAATGTGAATCTCTTATGTTTTGTGTTTCTATAATTGAGAAAAAGCCCTTATCACTCAGTGTATGAATTGGAAATATTTCCTATCTCTGGAATGTCTTAATAAATTAGAATATATTTCTTAAATTTAAAAGTGCTATTTTTATTGTTTTACAGAAGCTAATAGGTTTATATATACATAAAATATGAGGAACACAAACATTCCTAGAAAAAATATAAGAACTAAAATATTTAGTATTTAAAATGTGCTAGATATAAAAGGGGAGAAAAAATATTCTCATAAAAACTGTCAGACCAAAGCAGTTTTTTGCGGTAACACTCTCTTTCTCTTTTTAACATATCTATCCATGTTTATGTAAACAAAATAAATCTCTGGGTAAATCTCTGGTTTTATCTATGTAATACAATGCAGGAATACATTTCATATTTTTTAAAATAAAATTTGCTTTTTTTACGATGAGACTAAAGAAACTGAGCTTTTTAAACTTCTGATACTGATTTACTGACTAGATAGGCTAATATTACTTCCTCACAATCTTTACAATTAAAAAATGTAAGTTTGTATTCAATAAAATTTGAATTAGGATTCTAAAATTCTTTCTACTATTAAGAGTAATTATATTATGTAATGTGTCCAATTAAATTTTCAAAACCCTTAGATAAATTTTCAACTCTTCACTGATACTAATGGAGTTAAATAATAAGTTCTGAATACCTGTATAATTTTTAAGTTAGATTGAATATTAAAACATTGATTCTAAGCATTATGCACACACATATGTATATATAAATACATATATAATTTTATATACCATAATTTTTCTCATGTATTATGTTATAATAACTATAATTCTGGGTCATTTTAACAAATATGGTTTTCTTTTCTTTTTTTGTCCCCTTAAATTATGTGATCAGAATGTACATGGCTGCATTGTTACTATCTATAAGCCATGAGTTTTGCCTCTCTCTAAAATTCTTGTATATTACAGACAGCTTTCAATTACCAGATTCCTACTAAAATAAGAGTTAGTTACTTTGGCTTAAAGTTAATTAATATGACTGAATTAGACTATATTAGGACCTGCACAGAAATACACATATGGAGAGTAAGGAATATATTTTTTCATGGAAAAGGAGAAAATTTTTGTTTAAATCTAAGTATATTCTTTTTACAAATGTGAAATAAGATAGTGCAAGCAAAATTTGAATGCAAATAGAAGGTTTTAGAAGGATTGCATACAGATCAAAAACTTCATTTGCCTCCATTTATAATAATGACAAATAATGAGTGTGAAGACTTAATAAATTGTGCTAAATTTTAACCAAAATTGCTCTATTTTGATAGGTTTGTTCGTTTAAAAAGAGTATATGAATATGTATTGTTACAAATCATAATAATGACAGATTAAAATTTTGTGTTTTCCCTGCTAGAATGATAAATTGGTCTTAGAATATTCAGTCTGCTCATTAAGGTAGTAAAAGTTGGTCTTTCCCTTTTCTGCAATCTTTCCAGTTGACACAGATTTTGTATCTCACCAGAGTAAGCTTCTGTGCTTTATGACAAATTTTTAACATCTTTGATTACTCAAAAACAATGGAGTGACAGTTCCTCCCTTCTGAAAGAAATAAGATTTCTTATGATGATGATACATTCTTATGTTTAGAGTTTTAAATATTATGCTGTTTCTCATAGGTAGCAATCTACAGCTTTTCACTGTTTTCAGGAACTTACTGTGTTATTTTAATCACATTAACCGATAACACTTGTGTTTTGTCTTCCTAAAATAATTCCTAAATTAGAAAAAGAAAAAAGTCAAGATGTCCTTTACATTTAAAACTATCTTTAAGATTTCCAGGTAAGCATCTGGAAAAACAAATATTCTTCTACATTATGAAAAAGAAAATTGCTAAAAATAATTATTTTTTTTGGTATGTTCTGTGTTTTTAATCATATTAAAAGAGAAACTAACACTTCCCTAGATTAATTTTATTTAGGGAACTTGTTATTACTACACATATGTTACAGAGATTGTGGACTTCAGAAGAAGACCCTGGAGATGTAGTAGTACCCTCGTGCTCATAAAATGTTTCTTGTTCTTTCCAGGAAACACTAATGAATTCTTTTTGAATCAGTTATTTATTGTTCCTATGATGAAGTATTTTTATTTTCCTTATTCTTGATATTTTGGATCAGTGTAATATATAAGACTCAGCCATCTAATCTTATCATCTGTTCTCTCATGATTTCCAAAAGGCTCTACTAAAAGCTACAACTTGCTAGAAATTTGTTCTACTGCAAAGGTCAGTTTCAGAGCTTCATGGATAGAACTATTCTTGCTAGTCTTAACTGTTGAAACTCCAAGGAAAGACTAATAGCACAGGTTTCTGAGCTGACATAACATGACAAATGTCAGACTGTGGCACAGGACTGAGTCAACAATTTCAGAACTTATTTTTATCCAGATGCAGAGGATTTCATGAAAGCGGACTACAGGCCCAATATCTAGGAGAACAAAAACCAATTTCGTAAGAATGAGTAAACTGATGAAGAACAGGTAATAATGGTTATTTGTTTGGAATACTGTTGATGTTATTTTGAACGCTTTTATTTTCCCTTGATGGATGTTTAAGGAAGTCAGGAATAAACATTTTTACTGAATGTTTTCACTTTCAATGATACTGTAGTTATTTAATTAATACAATAAGCATCAGTCCTCCTTTTTTAAGTATCAGGATACAATTTAACAAATCAATTACTCAAACAGTGTTTAAATTTTCTGTAGTGTCATATCTGAGAAAAATGTGTATTTAATCAAGTGTGACAAGCACACCATTAAGGAGCAGGAGTTGTGCTTTTTGTTTGGAAAAAATGTCTAGAAAGCTCTCTCAGGCAAATGGTCTGGTAACAACTCCATGACTAACAGTGTTCCAGCTTGACAGGTAATAGGGTAAGTCATTTTCTCAGGTAAGTTACTGAGCAGATTTTAGAGGGAGCAGTTCATGTATTGATACTGCACATGTATTGATACTGCAAATAAAATTTGTTGGAAATGAATTTCTGGGGTTTGGTCTCATAAGCATGTAATATAAAGGCAAATATTACTATGACTTTGTGCTGATAAATCCCTGGAATGACAAAGCATATTAAAAATACAATCCCAGGTTTCTTTCAAAATCTCTAAATGGAAATTACCTTTAAGATCTTAGTTACTCAGCACTAAGTGACTTTTGATTTGCTTACCATACTATAAAGCATGTCAACCAGTACCTTCTGCTGCACATGGGTAGATAAATCAGGCCCAAACACAGTGAGACCAGGCATTTTTGTAAAAAAATAAATAAATAAATGAATCATTGGGAGTGGTACACTAATGAAGAAAAAAAATCTGAAACTTGGAAATAAGCAAAGGAACGACTGTCATTTAGTGTCATCTAATAAGAGATTCAAATATTATCTCACTCTTTGTAAATACGTATTCTGTTTTATGTATTATTTACTATCAATTACGGCATTTTACAACACCATAAGGGTAGAGATTAACTTGTCGAAAATAGAGAGCAATGCACCAGGTTCTTGTCTGAGATCAATGTAAATCAATTTTGTCTTACAGAAATACAAGTGATTTCTGTCCACAAGAAAATATCGGAACATAGAGTTACAGTTGTATTGCCCTATAGTGCATTAATTAGTTATGTATGTAATTCTACATTACATTCTTACCCCAGTTTTCTTCCTTTAAGTGATTATATATATACTTCTGTATCTCCTATACTTTTTTGAAACAATTTCATCGTGTTGCTGTTGCTTCTTAAAGAGTTAAACACATGTTTGACAAGTGATCACTTAAAAATAGTGCTCAAGAATGTTTTGTTTGTTGAGTTAGTGTAGTTCATTCAGTGCTTTAAATAGCAATCTAAACTGTAGTGCAGTTTAGAAATGTAAAAGATGTTTAATTAACTAAACATTTAAAATAAGACCAAATACTTTTCAAAAGTCTTTAAAGGAAAGGTTAAAATTTGATATAGTTACAAATATAAATTAATTTGTTTGCTGTACTTAAAATCTAAACAAGAATTGTTAAGTTTTTATATCACACTGGTAGTTTTGGCATTGAGCGGGTAAAAGTTACACTGAGGCGTCATTAGCAGACTGAAGGAAAACCAAAGCAAGACCTGGGTGTTGGTACACACTGAGAAGTTGTTGAGCTAATTCTGCTATGAAAATTTTAACCACCTCACCATCCCACCATATGTTCTTCTCTCTCAAATGGCCAACTCTCTGTGGCAGTGAAAACAATTACATCTGCCTCCAGACACCATCTTCGATCATCACGCACCACCCAATGTGTGGTCCAACAATCATTATCTTAAACTCTCAGGTAAGCCAGCAATTCCAGGAATCATTCCAAACCTTACATATAAACCAGCCCATAAACGGAGCAACTCAGAAGGAGTCACAAAGGGGACGTAAGAAAGACCCTGCTAGTGCTACCGCCTGTCAGAACTGCCTTTTGCTCCCTCTCTCGTATGCTTATTCTCATATCCTGACAAGGCCACCTGTGCATCCTTGACCATAGAGAAAACTAGGTACCAAAAATAGACGCCTGGCATTTTCTCCAGATGCCAAGCTATGTGAACATCATCGTTCCATGTAAACGCACGCAAAAGAACATCTGTAATAACAAAGGAATAAAGAAACTACTGTTAGGCTCCAAGCTATCAAAGACCTACAAATCTCAGGCACTGAGAATACGTCTTCAAGGGATCACAACTTACCACATTCAGAAAATACAAGCATGAACTATCCTGCCCCTCATTTTCCTGATTTGGAGCAGACTGACCAACCATTCTGGGTCCCAACATTATGTTTTCCTCTCTGGCTCCAGCCTCCTTCTCCCTTATTTCAATTTTTCCCCTCTTCCATTTCCAGGTTGTGATACTTAATTTCTTCTTCTTTCCACCAGTATATCATGGAAGTCCTCACATCTGAGCTATCTGTGTGCTTCTCCACTTCTTCTGTATGCTGATAATAGTGAATTATAATCTTAATCTAAAATCAGGGTCTTGTGATGTTTCCCTTTTTCCTTCAGTACCACCAAATTTTTCATTCATATTCATTTTCAGATTTGGGAAGGTTTTTTCTTGGTTGGTTTGCTTGTTTTGTTTTGAATCTTCTTTCCTTCCCCACTACTCTGACAATAAGTGGTAATTTGGCCGAGGCTCACTGCATTGAATGGAAGACCCTGAAGATAAATACTAATATAGTCTATCGTAACAACCCAGCCCACACATCCCGTTTAGCATTTGTTTCATTCTAGTAGTAACTCCTTTGAGGTCAGAGATCATGTATTCCATTATTTTTATATCTCACAGACTGCCTAACTTAGAGATTGTTGCACCCTAGGCAAATACAAAGCACACCATCCATGAATAATTGATGGATTCTGATGCCCTCATACACATCCATATTTGCTTCCGGGAAGTAGTTTAGTTGTTCAAGGATCAAGTTCTAGAATGAATAATTAATCATTTATCAAATGCCTCCAAAAGGCAAGGTCAAATGTGATAGAAAGGAGGAAAGCCATTAGGAGATTGTTGATATGCACACTAATCCATTTCAGAAGTGTCAGTTTGCATTTGTTGGTGGCTGGTCTGTGGAGCACTGCAGATTGTAGCTTTATCAGAAGATGCACTTTTCAACACCTTATGACAATAGACTAGATAGGAATAGAGCCCCGTACACTGTACTGTGTAAAATCCTCCTTCTCTGACTTCCTGGAGGATCTTTTCTTTGTACTTACCTATTTAAGGTGATTACATAGTTCCCATCCATAGCAGAGTCTGCTAGTGATCACCCAGTATATATCCTCCCCTTCTTCCATGAT
Organism: Avahi laniger; assembly: GCA_963575035.1. NCBI lineage: Eukaryota > Metazoa > Chordata > Mammalia > Primates > Indriidae > Avahi > Avahi laniger. The sequence goes on along the minus strand of CAUYSK010047128.1, from coordinate 25,166 downwards.
AATAGGAATTTTAGCCAAGTACAGAACTGGCCAGAACAGGGCAACATTATTCATCCACCTTGGCTGCCAGGTATGTTCCTATGACTAAGTTAATGTAAATGGCATATGAATTCAAATGAAATATACGTCTCCTGAGTTGTGTTCTTAAACGTGAGGTGTGTTCTTCTCCTTTTCCTTTTCCCCTTTCTGCTGGCTGAAATGCATCTTGGACAAGGCTTGGAGGCAACATCCCAGGAATAATGAAGGAGTAAGCTAGAAGATGACTGGTCCCTGAATAAATTTTTCTAACAGAGCCATCATACCAGCTTTGCATTTACTATCAGTGGAGTGCTACATAAAACAAAAACAAAACAACAAAAAATTCTATTCTATTGGCATGAATGCCTCTTACAAGCAGACAGGTTTACACTTTAACCAGTTACTGGACAAATAGATTTCAAGACAGGATGAGTACTGAATCCACTGATCATTTATGACAAATGAAAGGTGGCCCCAATGATTAACCCTAGACTTATAATTTTTCTATATCTGATAGTGAGTTCATGCTAGAAAATGTATTTTGTATAATAATTTTTCATATTAAAAATTAGTCAAAATCTAGCCCTTTGAATATAAAATATCTTTAAGCCCTTTATAAACTGTATCATGAACAATAAAAACCCACGGCTCTTTTCAGTATAATGAAATAGAAATTTATTTATTCATGGAACATTTGCTGCTGTCAATTTACATAAATTTCTTTTACCCAAACCTGATGAGCTCTTTGTTTTCATTTTTCTCAAAGATCTGATGATAGATGTTTTGTGGGGCTCTGATAAATCAGGCAAGAATATCAGAAGCAATATCCGTACAGTTCTAGAAATTGCACACCCTAACAGGCTAAACAGCGCTTACTAGTTGCTTGTTGCTTCAGGGATCGAATCTTCCCTCTCCTGAGTGCTGCCTGGTGTAATTATCATTCCAGGGAACTGAATGCTACAAGAAGATAGTTCCACAGTGGGGCCACCTGACTGAAAATGAATGTGGCTTATTTCTTCCTCTGTTCCAGTTGGCTGGTTTGCTCAGTTCACTGCCTTCTAAGTCAGCCTCAAGAAGGAAGGGAAAAGGCATTTTCTGAATGTAATTAACACCATATCATGGTAACTTTGAATATTTTAAAAAATTACTTGTTTTTGATCTTTTTAAACTTTTTTTTTCCATTATTAATTTAACTACCCTGATTTAAAAACAACTCTACAAGTCATTTCACTAACAGGCCTGATCGTAAATTTGTTTCTAATGTCTTTATGACCACAGAAAGCAGAGATGAATTGAGCTGGCTTAATTGGCTGAAACACCGTTGAAATGTAATGTGGGTGATTTAATCAGCCTATGGCACTAATGGAGTTAAGCACTTTGTCCACTAGGAAACTGTGATTTTTCACTGAGTTTCTAAGTGGCTGCTTATTGCTATATGTAAGGCACTTTCTTTTGTACTTTGCATATGGCCTTGTATGGTAGATTAAAGGGGGAAAAAGCCTATAGAGCATATATTTTAAAAATAAAATAGTGGCAGTTTTTTAATCAACATTTTAATATTGGGGAAAAAATTAAATTGTATTTTATCCTTTGTTGTTGAATACTTTCTGGGCCAACCGATTTCAATTTCCCTAAATCATCTGTTGACATTGACCAAATTGAGCCCACTTTGCACCAATTTCTTTAAATGATAAATTTAAGTTGGCCATTGACCACTATAAAGGGGGAAAAAGGCAAAAAAATAAAATTTAAAGTATCATCCATTACCTCTCTTACCTGAAAGTGGGAGGGCTATTCTTACTATGAAGAAATGGTATTGCAAAAGATGGTGGTCTCTAAATCCAGATTGTCTGTGGTAACATCTCTGCCAGTCCCCTTCCCTTCTCTAACACTTCTTGGCTGTGTTACCTTGGACAAATTATTTAACCTGGAATATCATTACATCAGAGATGAGATTCACAGCATTGTCTAATCATCCATTTGTGTGCTGTAGTGGCTCTACCACTTACCTCTCATGGCTCCCTGCACCTAGCTCCAGCCCAGTTCCACTCAATGTGGTCTGTCTCCTCCAAGGATGGCACCACAAGAATGGTGGCTTAACTTCTCAAAGGTTCTTTCCTTCTCAACATCCATTTGAGGAAATTGATTCAAATGCATTATTTCTCTTGGTAATTAGAGTTGAATAATAATATTGTGGACCAGTACAAATTTACCTCTGCTAAATTGTATATCTTACACCAAAATACTCTTCAGTGGGTCTGTTTTACCCTTCATTGAGGAAGGGAGACAATCATAACTATATTGCATAGAAAAATTCCCACACCAACACTACTTTATGTTTTTCTATCCTCCAAATTTTGGTAACTATAAACATATTTTAATAATGGCTTAGTCATGTGAATTATATTTGCATGGGTTTTAAATTAACTATCAATAAAAATTGTGTAAAATTAGAACTAATTTACTTGTCCATACAGCAAACAATTTTATTGTCATTCTGTAGAAATTACTGCTATTTCATGAGAACTATGAAAATATATTTTTAAATGAAGAGAGATGACAAATTCTGTGTAAGATAAGAATGGCAATTTCTACTTTGTTGATTCTGCTGCCTACGTTGAGAAGTCTGCTGGGTGCGGGCAGAGAAAGACTCAACAGGCTAGAGTGACGTGATTAATTGGCAATATATGTTTCAGGTAGGGCATAGGATGGTGGTGGATAAGATGGTGCCTGAAAATAGGAAAGATAATATAAGTAGACTTGGGGAGATGGTATAAAAATTGTAAAATATAAATAAATATAGCTATATTTTAGATTTATATGTATGTGAGGAGAGAAGAATGAAGAAAGTGTGAATAAACAACTTAAGCCCAGTAAACTTTCACCAATTTTATCTTGTCATTTCATGAAACATGGAGTTGGCTTAATTTTTTTTTAATTGTTCCTTCCATTATATTGATGTTAGTCACTTTTTTATGCTTTTTAGACAATGACATTTTTCATACTGTTGTCAATCTTCTAGTATATAGAAATCTTCTATGAATGTCACTTATGTAAAATAGCTGATAAAATTTACTGAGATTTACCTTATGCCAGGAATATTGTTAAGAATTTAGTATATTATTGTATTGAGTCTTTACAACAATGCTATAACATTAGTACTGTTATAATTCCCATTTTATAAATGACAAAACAGAAAGTTTGGGAAATTAATTGACTTCAAAATGTAGTAGCAAATCTGGGACTCAAATTTAGGAATGCAGGCTTTTCAATGTCCAAATATTTAATTACCATACAAAGTACACACACACACACACACACACACACACTTTCAATGAAAGAGAGATTTGATTTTTGTTTTGATCCATACAATAAATATTGTATAAACAGTCATCAGTAAAATTTTTGGATGATTTTGATAATTTTTTTTTCATTACCTACTAAGTCAATACATGTGTAGACACAGCATGTGATTTTATCAACACTGGCTTCAATTATTTATGGAAAGATGATAGCCTAATACAGTCTACAAATATTCATAGTGGTAAATTACAGCTTGCTTTTCATTAACAAAAGGAAAAAATATCATTAACATCCTAGATTAAAAATTAATGTTAAGATGATATTTTTAAATGAGGAAATAGCATAATAGCATGTAGACATACACATATTTGTGCCAATAAAATATCGCGAAGGAACACAGCAACATTTACCAAAGAGATTGGTAATGTGAGAAGCCAATTTTCATCTCTATATATTGGCCAGTGTTTCTTTTCGAATAGATTTATATTCTTTTCCTAAATTACTTCTGAGATTGATATTATTTTATTGATGATACAGAAATTGGACCCCTATATTTCTAGGCAGAAATGTAGATTTTCTTCATCTCTTTCAAAATCAAGAGCATTACTTTCATAATGATCCACCCAAAAATTACTTTGAATACTAAAATAGCTTTTAGAGTAGTTTAGTTTACCTCACTTCAACAAACATTATTAAAGATCAACGACGTGGTGTAAGCACTGCGTGGTTCTGGAAAACTCCATGATTACTACTCACACTAGGAAAAGTGTGATGTTTTCTTCTATAAAAATTTACATTAGTGAATTTGTAGGTTGAACACACTGTCAGGAGTCTGGATTTCAATTTTGCAATCTGACTTTTGACAAATAATTTAACTTCAGTTCTTCAGTATCATTTTATGGCCTCCAAGGTCATTTCTAATTAAAAATTGTGGTGATATGATAGAATAACTGGTGAGAATATAATTTCTCTTTAATTTTTGAATGTAATTGCTATTGTTATTTTTAAAGCAAATATTAAAATTGATGCAGTAAGATTCTACACCATATTTTGCAAAGGTACCTAAAGTTGAAAACTTTAGAAAATAAATGCCAAGTTTAATTGCTACTATTTTTTTCTGTAAAGAAAATGCTTCATTATATCAGCCCAGCTCAAACATAGTGTAATTAGATAATCATTATGCTTCTTTTTAAACTAATTTCCATTGATTTTTATATGAAACAAATTGATAAAAAATAGTGAACTTAACACTTATTTGACTTCTTTCCTAATTAAATTTATTTTAAATTTAATGCAATGCATATTTTAACAATAATAAGCACAAAATATTAACAATACTGTGTTCATTGGATTATGTACTAATTTATCAAAATTGAGTGAAACAAAATGAAGTTAATATTTTTTTAAAAAGCGTATCTATTCTTTCACAGCTCAAATTACATGGAAACAATTAAAAGTAAAGTGTCAAAACATTTAAATTAAGTTAATAAACACTTTTGAGGAAATGCATTTATTTTTTCAGAGAGAATATTAAATTTCATTCAAGGAAATAACTACTGTGGCAAAATATCATTTCTCAAGATACATATTCAGAAGTTTGCATGAGAAAGATGTGGCTCTTGAATACAGCTGGTCTTCAGTATGTATTTTCCCCATATTTTCTAGTTATTTTTTATCATATGGACATTATACTGTTTGCTTCTTATCGACAGTCACTCATATTTAGAATTAAAAAGAGGCACATTATTTTTTCATTATATTTCTCTTCTCTCCCCACTCCTTTTTTTTTCTTTTTGAAGGGGTTTTATTTGCTTTTTCTATTCCAAGAACTAATTCTAGCTTTGGGGAAAATTCTGATAATACTTACTATAAAAATAATATTCCAGTTATCTATAATCCCCATTCTAAGAGTAAACTTTAGTTAAGCTTTTTATATTTTGTGTTCCTTATCTATCCTGATTTTATCTAATAATTATAATATAAGCATTTTTGTACTGTCCTGAAGTTTTTTATAGGTGTAATTTTAAGGACAACATAACCAAGGAGTAGATACAGCAGAAATTACTCAACCATTCAACTCTTTTGTATATTCACTTTGCTTTCAGTTATTTACAATTACGTATGTAGCATCAATGAACATCTTTTTGGACAGAGTATGTATGTTTGTGATTATTTATAAAAAATTGTATTCATTAAAGTTGCAGTTCTAGAAATAGAAATACAAAGTCATAAGATGTGAATTTTTTAAAAAAATTATATATATCCTGTCATATTTGTTTTGCTAATATAGAGCACTTACCAGTCTATGAGGGTACCAACAAAACAATACCTTTATCATTTTAAAGATATTGTCTATGTTGATAGATAGCATGTGAAATATCATTGTTTTCATTTGTATTTCTTCCTTTCATTTAAAGCCACCAGGTGTATTAGCCTCTAGCGAGAGAGTCAGCCTGTCCTTTGAAGTTTTGAAGAAGCCAGGCATTGACTTCTCCTCTCTAGTTATGAAAAGTCCTAGATGGCATCTTCTTTCCATATAAGGATGTTTCATCTGCTAAAATCTGTTTAATGTAGCCACTTTCATCAATTATCGTAGCCAGATCTGCTGGATAACTTGCTGCAGCTTCTAAATCAAAACCTGCTGCTTCATCTTGCACTCTTACGTTCGGGAGACAGCTGCTTTCCTTTAATCTCATGAACCAACCTCTGCTAGCTTCAGACTTTTCTTCAGCAGCTTCCTCACCTCTCTAAGCCTTCATAAAATTGGAGAGAGTTAGGGCCTTGCTCTGGACTTGAGCTTTGGTTTAAGGGATTCTTGTTGCTATTTGATCTCTCCAGACCACTAAAACTTTCTCTGTATCAGCAACAAGACTGTTGTCCTTTCTTATCTTTCATGTGTTCACTGGAGTAGCAGTTTCAATTTCCCTCAAGAGCTTTTCTTTTGCATTCACAACTTGGCTAACTGGCATAAGAGGCCTGGCTTTCGACCCATCTCAGCTTTTGACATGTCTTCCTCACTAAGCTTGATCATTTCTAGCTTTTGATTTAAAATGAGAGATGTGTGACTTTTCCCTTCACTTGACGACTTAGAGGACATTGTAGGATTATTAATTGGGCTGTTTTCAATATTGTTGTCTCAGAGAATAGGGAGGCCCAAGGAGAGGGAGAGAGATAAATGGCTGGTTGGTGGAACGGTTGCAACACACACATTTATTAAGTTTGCTGTCTTATAAAGGTGCGATTCGTAGAGCCCCAGAACAATTGCAACAGTGATATCAAAGATCACTGATCACAGATCACCATAGAAAATACAGTAATAATGAAAGAGTTTGAAATGCTGTGGCAATTACCAAAATGTGACAGAGACATGAAATGAGCATGTGCTGTGAAAAAAAGGTACCAATAGTCTTGCTTAACACAAGGTTGACACAAACCCCCACTCTGTAAAACATGCGTTATCCGTGAAGTACAAGAAAGTGAAGTGTAATAAAAGGAAGTATGTCTATACATTTCAGATTTGCTTAGCGGTGCTCTTTCACTTTTTTTTTATTTCAGCATATTATGGGGGTACAGATGATTAGGTTACGTATGATGCCCTTGCCTCACTCCCCGCTAAGTCCGAGCTTCAAGTGTGTCCATCCCTGGGATAGTGCACATCGTACTCTTTGTGTATGCATATCCCGTCCCCTCATCCCCTTCTCTCTCCCCCCTGCCCAACATCCAATGTTTATAACAGCACAATTCACAATTGCAAAGATGTAGAAACAACCCAGGTGTCCATCAATACATGAGTGGATTAATAAAATGTGGTATATGTATACCATGGAGTACTATTCAGCTTTAAGAAACAATGGTGATACAGCATCTCTTGTATATTCTTGGATAGAGCTGGAACCCATTCTACTAAGTGAAATATCCTAAGAGTGGAAAGACAAGCACCGCATGTACTCACCATCAAATTGATATTAACTAATCAAGACATAAGCTCTTTCACTCTTGAGGGGAATCTTCATTCTTGAAGCTCAGCCACCTTTTGAACAACTGCAGAAGGAAAGGAAAAGATAGGATAAGGGATATATCTAATCTCCCATTTGAAAGAGGCAATTTTCCAATTCTTTTCATATTCATTTACAAGTCAAATGATGTCATTTGACTTTAAGGTGATGGGAAGGTAGGTGCACTAGAAGAGAACTGGTAATAGTAGCTGAAGTACTAATGACTGAGATAGTCTGACATTCTTGAGGCCAAATATTCAGTGACTTCTCCTACATGTCGAATCTGTTCCGTACTCTCTTTGTGACAGAAAATCCAGAAGTTCCATTCAGTCACTGGTCCAAATCAAAGTCATAGAGTGATTGATGCTCAGATTTTCACCATCCACTCTGCGTATGGCTCCTTTCATCTAGAAATTTATGAATTCAAGAAAAAAAATTGGATGTCCTGCACACCCAATATAAAACAACGGAACTAGGGCAGGTGCAACTACAATAAACACTCACACTTGGAAAGATGTGGTGTGGGAGAGCATAGCAATTCTGACATCCCACTGGATATTTGTCGAGATGGGCCCTTACTTTGGTGGTGGATATTATTTCTTATTTAAGCCACAAATATCTTTACTGTAAGGAAATACCCCGTCTATAATTGTCCATGTTCCTTTATTCTCCGCCTACTTAAAGATGTTTCATTTTTCATTACTTTTCTTGGTGTCAAAGTATGGGCATTGGGGAATTTTTTTTCCTTGAAATGAGCAGTTTTCTCAGTATGCTTTCTTACCATTGAAAGTTGGAGTTTAAAGTCTTTCGAATTCCCAAGAAGTTATAGATATTCTTAGTTATGGCTTGTGGGTTATCTATTTATTTAGTAGTGCAATTCTATTAAAGCTTACTTGGCTTCTTATTTATTTTATTCCATTGATCTCCATGTGCTAAAAGCTACATCTAAAGCATTTTCTAGACAGAGTTCTTAGATATGCTGCATTTATTGCTTTCTTTTCCCCGTGCCTTTTTTCACGCCTTAATTGGGGATAGCTTGACTCTGTGAGAGTTAGATTTAAGAACCCCACATTGAGTCTTTAAGCTATTTCTTAAACTGAAAGGATTTACTGAGTGCCACAATCATAATTGAGTTCCTACTTTTAGACATCTTAATTTACTTAGATATTTAACAATGAATTTGATAATCTTAGCATTGATTAGGTATTTGCCACAAGGCTGAACTTTAAATGGCCTTGACTCTCGAGTAACTTTTCAGTTTCACCATTTATCATTTGGGGTTAAGGAATATTTACCCCTTCTAACTGTGCAAGTCTCCAAATTTCTGTACTTTATTCTCCTTTATTCCTGCTATTAAATCAAACTCTTCTGTCTTAGATTGCCAGATCCAAATACAGTTCCATCAATCAACATACAGCGTTAACATTCTACCTTGCAACCTCTTCTCCTACAGCTACAAATTCTTTGGGTATATGGTCTGCTTTACAAGTCCGTGAAGACAACAATTTACCAAGTCTTGTGCCATAAGAATCACCAGCATTCCACCCTGCAATGTTTCCTCCCTTCCTTTCCAATTAACTGCTAAGACAATGCCACATTTTCTTATGCTCTTATGCAGCACCCCATTAGTGGTATCAATCCAGATGGTCTAGATTATGCTGTAGCAATAAACAACCCCCTACAAAGGCTTATGTCTTGCTTGTGCTTTATGCACTTCTTGGGTCTACTTCATGCCTTCCTGCGTGTCCAGAATGATGGAGGGGCTACATCTGGAGCATTGCAAGGCACTGTGGTAGAAGGAAGGAGACTTTGGGAAATCCTCCTTTGGCTCATAAAACCTCTGGGTGGAGGTGGTACATATCACTATTCCTCATAGTTCATTGACCAAAGCAAGTCACATAGTCACATTTAACTTCAAAGTGGTAGAAAAGGAAAATTCTGCCATCTGCTTGGAGAACTTGAATGACTAACTAACTTGAATGACTAACTTGAATGACTAACTAACTAATGACCATTTCAATAGTTACTCTCTTTAAAGTATTTTTTCAATTTGGTATTGCCTTCTATTTTCCACTATCTACTAATATTCAATGCTAAGAAAATGATCTAATACACATTAAGAATTACATATATTTGTGGGTGATATTTATCAATTTTATCCCTCAAGTTAAGATGGAACATTTCAAGTATGTTCGAAGTTGTCTTTCTGTCCAGGGGGGCTGTTAAATATTCAAATATAGATGAAATCTGTTTATTTAGATTATTTTTTATTTGTAAATGTTTTCACCTGCTTTGTGATATTGACCATGAATATTAAAGCATTGATACATAAAAATTGCAAAACAATATTTTAATTAGTATTTAAATCTCAAATTTTATGTATTGTATCATATGTTGACCAGCTCTTTGCTGATTTTTAGCGGTACTGCATATACTATTCATTACTCTGTAACAGTAGCCTACTGGAAAAGTCTCATTGTATAAACTAAACAATTATGCTCTCAAAGTTTATTGTATTCACTTTATATTTACATCCATTTCCTGCACCCAGCTGTGCTACTCCTCGAGAAAGACAGAAGGACACAATTAGAGTCTTAAAAAAATTCTTAGACTCAAACGATCCTGTGTGGGTGACAGATTATAGCAAGAGGAGGGATAGTTTAGGTACATCTCCTGCTTTGTTAGTTTACATGGGAGCAGCATCCAATGAAATCATTTGACAGATTCTCTTGAAGAGGGCACTGGGGACCTTTTGTAACCCTGTCTTCAAGTACCACATCTCTAGCCAGTAAAAGATTTTATTGCTTATTCTGATGCATGGGTGCACTGAGGCTCTGTGCCCAGCATTATTTAGTATTATTTTCATACATTCATAGGCACATAGTTTAATGGGCATTATGATATACAGCTAAGTAGTCTAGGTGACATCTGATAGTAATCTTTGAGTCAATAAAGGGAACAGCATTTTAAGAGAAGAATGAGCAAACCCTAGCTATAGGAGTAAGAAAAAGGACATTATAAAAGATTTAAAAGCAACGTACATGTTTTCTGGTCCAGAAGCCGTTCACTACAGCAATAAAATCTGTTTTCAACCCTCTTGTAAACATTTGTCTAAGGACTATAGTGTAGCAATTTGTTTAAGCAGATGGCATAATATTATCATTTAAGATTGATTTTCTAAGGTTATGTTTCTTAAGTATTGCCATAGAAATAAATTGATAAATGAATATTTGTGATGGAGAATAAAAGTGTCTCAGCCATATTGTTGTTTTTCACAGATAACTTTCTCCTGATCAGTTGCAGGAGGATTAAGAGGATAATAACCCACATGAAATCATACCTATGAACGTGATTAGTCATGATGTCTTCTATTGTAAATGGCATCTTTCCAACTTTAATTTTTCAGCTTCTCAGAATTTTTCTGAATTGGATTCCCAAATACTTCTATGAATCCCTCAATGAATAGCAAGGGAAAACTCTGTAATTTTTTTATACAATTTTTGACTGAGATATTAAAGTTTCTTCTTTATAATTTTATTCATAAAGTACTTTTTATTGTATCTTTTATATTCATTACTTTCTAAAGTCTTCACTTTCTCTCATGAAATCTTATGATATGGATATGTTGATTATAGAACTCAGAATATTTAAAAATACTTTTGAAATAAGGCTAATGGATATTACTGTTTTATAGCAAGTCAACTAATGAGAAGTTTCACATTTGAAAGCTAGAATATGGAGAGGACTTGGCATTAAGTTCAAAACTGATTACTACACAAAGAAAGAGGATTTAAGAAACAACAAAAAAAAATGTCAAAGCCAACGAAAACAATAACTGAAAATCCTGCACAATAGTCACCAGAATGACTTAAATTAAAAAGACCATTGAGACAAAATATTAATGAAGATGTAGAGCAACCAAAACCCACACATATTTGTGGTGATGATGTACAACTACTTGAGAAAAAGTTCTGGCAATTTCCCCTAAAACTTAAGTTATAACTAATAGAAATTTCTGTTTTCAGTATTTTTCCAATATAAATTATATATACAAATACACACACACATAATTATACAAAACATTCAGAGAAACTTTATAATAACTAAAAACTGAAAACTAGTCAGATGTTCATAAATAGGTTCATTAGGGAGAACTGAGGTATTTTGATAAAAGAGAACATAGACTGGCAATACTATGAATACATTAGTCAATACGTTGGATGTCAGCATTGTGCCGAGGGAAGCAAAGCCTTACAAGTTAGAATGCATATTGTAAGACTCTACCTGTATGAATGGAGCAGGGAAATCCAACCTGTGATGTGGTAGAAAATAGCAGAACAGTGGTTGCCTCTGATGTTTAGGAAGGCGGTGGTGATCTACTGGGTAAAGCCAGACAAAGTGGACCATAATGCTTTTTATCTTGATAACAGTATATAGGCATTTGTCAAATCTTACCAATGTACTCTTAATATTTTTGAATTTTATTATATATAAATTTTTCATCAAATAGAAAAATAATTACACAAGTATTGAATTCTAGGGAATGCTATGAAGACTTAAGTATTTGGTGGAAGTATATAGATTTCTGCAACATACTTTTATTGCATCAAAAATAAGATGGATGGATTGGTATGTGCTCAGTTATGTGTACTGCATGGTTAACAGTACAATCTAGGTGGTTATTATATGGGTGTTCATTGTAAAATTTTTTCAATATGTCTGTGTGATTAAAACTTTCCATTATATTACAAAGTTAAAAACTACCACAGAAGGCCAGGTGCGGTGCCTCACGCCTGTAATCCTAGCACTCTGGGAGGCCAAAGCGAGAGGACCCCTTGAAGTCATTAGTTTGAGACCAGCCTCAGCAAGAATGACACCCCGTGTCTACTGAAAAATAGAAAGAAATTAGCTGAACATGGTGGCATTCCTGCAGTCCCAGCTACTAAGGAGGCTGAGGCAGGAGGATCTCTTGAGCCTAGGATCCTGAGGTTGCTGTGAGCTAGGCTGACGCCACAGCACTCACTCTAGCCCGGGCAACAGAGTGAGACTCTGTCTCAAAAAAAAAAAAAAACCTACCACAGAAGAGAGGAGTTTATTATAATATTCAAAACTCTAGTAACAATCAAGTAGTTTTAAGAAAATTAGCACAAATTATTTATTGACTAAAAAAAAGAGAAGGGAGCAGAATGAATTGGTCTGAACAAAGTGATTTGCCAAGCAATATGTCGGTTTGTGCAACCTTTTCTCAAACAAAAGGAAATAAAAAGTTTTCATTTTTCCCTCCTGTAATGGAAAACAGAATCAGAGGAAATCACTGCAACATAGTTTCTTAACCTGGAGTAGTCAGTAGAAAGATCAGGGCCATATAAAAAGCTTTGCTAGTTTTACAAGAAGTCAATTCTCGATCTCAAATGAAATTAATGAGAGATCGCTGATTAACACTTACCAACAGGAGTAATTGTTGACATTATTCTTTGTAATAATAACTAGATTCCTCCATCATTCACCAAGGGAGTTACCCAGCTAGCAGCAGCTCACCTATGACTGGCCTTACAAATTGAAAAAGTAGTTTTGAATTTCATAGTTTTCCCAGTTTCTCAGCTTATTCAGTTTCACATACGTGTTTATTTCTGAGAAATGTCTCAATCCATTGTGGTTACTTATATGGAAGTGCATTGCTATTTGAATGTGGTGCCATGTGACACTAATTTTTAATAAAAATAATTAATTGTACTTACTACTAATACATTATTAATAGTTTATATATTCATATATCGTTGACCCTTGAACTGTGTAGTTCTTTTATATGCAGATTTTCTTCTACTTCTGCCACTCCTGAGACAGCAAGACCAACCCCTCCTCTTTCTCTTCCTCAGCTTACTCAAGGTGAAGACGATGAGGATGAAGACCTTTATGATGATCCTCTTCCACCAAATGAATAGTAAGTACATTTTCTCTTCCTTATGGTTTTCTTAATTACATTTTCTTTTCTCCAGCTTACTTGATTATAAGAATACAGTATATAATGCGTATATCATACAAAATATGGTTAATCGGCTGTTTATGTTATTGGTAAGGCTTCAGTCAACAGTAGTTGACATATATACTATATTGTTAGTAGTTAAGCTTTTGAGGAGTCAAAAGTTATACCTGAATTTTCCACTGCATGGGTATCAGTGCCTCTAACGCCTTTGTTATTCAGGGGTCAACTATGCAATTCATATGACTTAGCTATAACTTTAATATTTGAGTATTTATTATGTACTAATAAAATGCCTGTAGCATTTATATATACATAGCCACTACAGATATTAACTTTTATACTTTTTCATCATTACTATATCACTTAATTTTAGTGTTTGCTTTGATTATCTGGTTTTAAAAGCTATGGCAAAGTCTTATGATTATAAAGTAAGTCAATAGGCGCAGAGTTAGAGGAAAAAAACTTGAAAGAAATTAGAGTACTTTTTTGAAAAAAGGTGGTGAGTACTGGCTATAAAAAGAATGAAACTAATGAAGGTGCTGGTGTTGCTTTTAGAGCAATTAAGCAATTATGAAACTCCAATTTCATGTTTAAACCCAACAAAGTTTGTGTCACAGGATAGAAAGTCTTCTTCAAAGAATTATGTTTGTGTCTCCTGAAGAATAAATAAAAATGAACAAAGCACTGCTTTTTGTTTCTTATATTAATAGTATGAACCAAACATTTTGAGTATGTTTTATCTGTGATTCCTTAATGATTTAAGCTTAATTTCTTAGAGAATTTATGACAAATAATTTAAAGTAATGTTTAATCATTGGTAGTAAACTGTCCTGTTTCATGAATTAAAAAGACAGAAACTTTTTCTCATAAAGATATAAAGCAAAGAAACAAGCCTTAAACATCTGATTAGCTGATTTAACACATTGTTACCTCAATATCTTTAACCCTCACTTAAGGATGCGTAATAGAGTTTACAACTGTCTTAAAGACATGTTTTCCTTTGACATATTTCTAGAGTTAAGTATAGATCATGACCTTGAGCAAACAAAAAGATTACTTGGTTTTGTCATTAGCATAATGTTCAAGTCAAAGTCTCTCAGAAGAAAATGCTATTTGAGGTCTAATGAATGTATCCAAACTTGTTTACTGTGTTTTAATATAGACTAGCATTACTTATGATAACAGCAAACAAAAAGTTTATATGAATAAAAGCTTAGTGTTTTGAAATAGTTATATAAATATAATTATATGTTGCCAAATATTAGAGGCTGATAATAAATACTATTTTTATTGCAAATTCAGCAGAAGAAATAACAATATTTTGGGTATCAGAGTTTTTGCAACAAAAAATTTACTGTTGTTAAATTCTATCTGTTAACAGCTGTGAAGGTGTTTTGTTATTCAAGTCAAGTTATATTGCCTTGAGTATGCGATAGGTAGGGCAATTTTTTTCTTCAAGTAATATCCTTGTGTATCTTAGAACTCTGATTAGGCATGTTCTCAGTTGCTAAGCAACACTTAGAAATATTTCAATCATATTTAATATGTTGGCCTCATAAGACCATATAACTATCTCCTATGTTAACTACCATTCTGGCAAAAATATAGGTTCAGTGTTTCACTCTGTCATTGGCTAATTAGCATTCCTAATGGGGAAAGAATAATGAGCAGAGATACTGTTAAGTCAAAACAAATGTCAAATTTGATATGCCTTAAATATTTTACATATAGATACCAAAATTGTATTTTAAACAGTTAGAGTTAGCATGTCTAATAATATAACTTTGCATATTTGAGGTACTATTGGCACTATCAGTTCATTTCCTTTATACCAAAAGTATTCAGGTATATGAAATGATGAATACTCCATATGTTTTCTGGGCTTGAATCCAATGACCAGATGCTTGGAAAGGTCCATGTAGATTTGTGATTGCTAGTACAAACAATCTCTAATTAAGATTCTTTAATTGAGGCACTGACAAAAAATATGTATACCTCCAACAGGAAGCAATGGAAAGTATGCTCTATTCATAATTATTCCATTTTTCATTAATTCAATCAATAAATAATCACTAAGTCTAATAGATGGTGAGTGATATCATATTACTATATTCAGTCTTTAAGAAGCTATAAAGACAGACTCCCCATTTACATTGGAAAACATGAGCCTCAGATATGTTTTTTTTAAGTGGCCCAAAGTTGAACAGTTAATACGAAATAACATTGAATTTAATTTTAACTTGGGCTTTAAATCTCAGGTTCATTTTCTTCTGCTTTATTCTTCCATGAGTTGAAAGATTTTATTTACTCATTTGGTTTTCTTCTACTTCCTCTAACATTAAAACATCTTTTCTAAGCGTCAATATTTCCATTTTGCCCCTGCTGTTCTGTGTGCTGATATCCCTAACTCTTCTTCTCTTTTAAGCTACACCCTCCTGGTTTTGTACTACTAGTACCGTATAAAGCACCGACCATGATAGTGATTTTCTTGATTAACTTTTGAAGTATTTTGAAAGCCTATGTATCTCCTCACATAATTTTATCTTGACATACAAATTTTTGTCATACTTTAAGTAGCTGGAAATTTTAATTTTTGGCAAATTGCAAATATTGGCACTTTAAAATAAAACTGCACATCGCCATTTTAAATGCATCCACTGGGATCTAAATATAACAGATTTTTGATACTATCATCCATTCAAAGATATATATGAATAAGAGCTTCCTTAAAATGTCATAAATCTCACATTACTTATTCTTCCTTCATATTTTCATTCCACTTCCAACCCATAGTTTTTTTGTCATGAAATATAATTTTATGCTTAGAAGTCTTTTATTGATTACCCTATCATACTCTTCTAAAACAAAATATGCCCATAAATTATATGTGTTTTTTAAATGCTCTGTGATGATAAATTTTGAATATTTCTTCTGGATTGATTTATCATTGAGATTTGTATTAGTACCAACTTAGAGCATTTATATATTACTAAATTTAATCAATGTTTGTTAAAAGGAAAAGAAAATTTTTATTTGAAATGCTTCTATTAAATAAAAAGGGCTTTTTTATTTATTTTCAAATTAATTCTTATATCTACTAATGAATTGTACGTATTGCTTGAACTACTATTTAACATCAGTTCTATTCCTATTTTTTTTTAAGTGTAAGTACTGAGAAGCATATTTCACTTACATAGATGAAATGGGAAGAACTTTTTTGTAACAATGTCAAAAAACACTTTGAATTCTTCCAAAGTCATATACAAAAGACTACATGGTAATTTATAATCAGAACTTATTTTTAAAGACCTACCGACTGAAACCTCAATTAATTTTTCCTTTAATTTATTGAAAGTAAAGAAATGGAAGCCAATGGGTTTGTATTCAGTTGTTAAAATCATTCATTTTTTTCAACCTGAATAGAGCTATTTTTAAATGTCCATTTGTTATACACAAATGGGGTTTTGTATACTGCATGATAATGCACCATATTTCAAGATAGTTGAGGGTCTGTGTGTGTCTTGTAAAGTGTGATAAGGCAATTTTGAAAGGGGAATGAGAAAAGACCAGGTTAGCATCTGAGATCAATTTAAGAAAATTGTACAAGTGGAAGTTGAAAAATTCCCTAAAGCTATTCATTCCAGGGTATTCCCTCTACAACTCTGGGTACCTCTGTGGGTAGGTATACCCTAGTTTGAAGATCCTGTTCTAAAGCATTTTCTCATTTTATTAATAACTTTATAAGTCATGTCTGTCCTTATCTATATTCTAGTGCTTTGACATCTTGGACCCTTACTGACCCTAAAGGACTGCCCCTCCCTGCTACTACTGGTTCCTAGGAATAGTGCACAACTGACTTGGAAGCGTGCCTTGCACGTGCAAACCAACCAATGCAGAGCCCGTGTCCCCAGCCACCTCTCCTCTCAGGCCACTGTTTCCTTGCCCTAATTACCCACGGGCCAACCAAATACCGAACAACTAGAAACAGTTTGTGCCCCAGAGGCTGGTGAAATTATTCAGACTAGCTAGTCATTAGCCTGCTTAGCCTGCCTTTGCTCCTCCTTCTTGCAGAAACCACACTAAAGGCTCTTACCCACATTTTCCCCTGGCACCCTCTGCCTCTGTAGGAACCTGATGCTTTCCTCGTGGGCCATGCTTGACAGGCAGTACTTCCTGTTTCTAGGAAACTGTGAATGGAATGAATTTCTTCCTTCATGATAGTCATTTCCCTGTCTGTGTGTTTTATCAAACATGATTAAAACAAATCTTCAGTACCATTAAAGCAACAACTGATAAGGAAGAGGTCACTTTCTTTCATAAAAGCCTGTCATTTTTTTCAGGAAGCAGACAAACATCCAGGCACATTACCTTTTACCATCCCATTCCCTAAACAAGACAAAGTCCTTTTATTCTTTTTGACCTTGACCTCATTCATGTACTCATATATTAACAAACTGTACGATGCTGTGTTTTGCTCTGTTTTGTTCTGTTTACTGTTTTGGATACCATAATACATGGTTCTGACTTTTGTTGATTATGAAATTTCAGTGATCTTCCAAATTATGGTGGCTGAAATTTACTGAGAATGGATTCACCATACCCTACTTTCCCCTTGGAATGAAACAATCACAAAACATGCACAGTTTCAGCAGCCTTGGAATGGCCAAATACTAATCAGTGGTTGTGAAATTCCAGAAGACTTTTATTAACCAAGGGACTTATAAAGAATAATGGATCAGTAACAGAAAAGAAAATCACAATATATCCTTTCTAACTGGGTACCTAAGAGACCAAGTAGAAAAAGGACAAGTATTACTGCAAAAAATTAGGGAAGAAATTAAGGCTTTCTAAGTAACGCAAAAATATTTCAACTGTTTTCCAACAATTCCCATCCCATTAATACAATTTTTTTTAAAAAAATCTATATTTATTCTAGGAAAACAATTCCCCAAAATGCAACTCATTCTTCGTTAAAAGTGGTTAAATTTGTCGTTGCAGGCATGGTGATATAAATCAGCAAGTGATTGTTGTAAATATCCATCCTTTCATTCAATGTTTTAGCTTGGAGAGTATCACAGACAATCTCATATTATCAATATTTTTTCTGGCTATATTTAGTTCATTTATTAAAGTAATGGCCAATAAATATCAGAAGCTCGAACAAGGATAAAGTATTGCAATTACTTTTATTGTTTATTGTATAAGATAAGGATTTCCAACAATTAGTGGTGCTGTGAAGGGAACAAAAATAAACTAAACTCCTCTCTTCTACATGTTAATAGCAATATTTTCTAGGCTACTTCTCACATAGAAGATGAAATATTAAAAGAAAAAATAAGGGCTAAATATTTTATTGAAATCGAAAAAAGAGAAAACTTGTGTTTAAGGAAAAGTAATATTGGGAATAAAAGGAGAAGGCAAAAATTTTAAAAAATAAAATAAAATAAAAGATTTTTGTGGAGCCAGAAATGTGTTTTCTGAACATACCACATTCAGTCTTGCCCCCAGACCTTTGCATATAATATTCCTGCTTTTTGCAGCTCTCTTTTTTGCCTTTTCCACCCTTCCTTATCTAACTTACTCTTGGTTAATTTGAAAGTTTCCATTTAGCTGTCACATTTTCCAGAAACATTTCTGGAAAACTATAGGGTTGGCCCCCTATGTGCCAGTTTGCTTCACCATATTTTCTTGTGGTGAGCACCATAATGTAACTGCTTGCTTTTCTCTCTGAACTGCCACTTCCTAGATTATGCAGAATTAAGACTGGAAATAGTTGGGTTTTTTCCTGTTATAGCCCAAGTATGTACCAAAGTACCAGGAACTTAGTTAAATATTGAGTAATAGGCAGCATTCTAGGTATTAAACAAAGCAATTGAAAATCTCATGGAGATTATATTGTAGAGACCAAGACAGAAAATAAACATAACAGGTAGATAAAAGATATAGATATATAATATAATATATAGACAAAAATAGCTTTTTAATGTTCACAATTATAATTTAGGAAGCATAAGAGAAAAATTACTTTTAATAAGCAACAATAGTATAAAATCCCTAGTATATTATGGAAATTATAATGTTTTACTGATATACTGCAAGGCAACGTGGATAAGTTTATGTAATTAAAACAATGACAGAACATCAATTGAATATTTTAATTTGATTAAGTGATTCTAAATTTTATTTGAAATGATATTATATGGATAGCTCTTAAGAACTATAGTAGTGAAAGATAAAATATGTAAACCAGAATGAGATTCACAGCACAATAAAAAATAAATGAATTAAAAACATTATTCAAAGCAGCACTACACACTTTTCACAGATATGTCCAAATCTAATGTCATATAGTAAACATATTAGAATGGAAGACTTTGGGTGGAGAAGGATGAACAGATGAAGGGGGGAATGATTAAATAAAATGAGACATGACCTTTGCCAAAGATGATCAGATGCCATGGGCTGAGGAGATGATGTGCTAACCCTAGACACCTGAAAGGAGCAGATAAAGAAATACATATTAAAGCACCCAAGAAAAATAATGAACAGAAAGCAATGACTTGAGACATGTTCTATCAGATAGCAACATTTAATAAAGTTAAAATAATTACATCTGCCCAATGCTGTCAAAGAATAGTCAGTGGAATAGAAGAAATAACCCAGAAATAAACCCTATTATGTATAAATATGACAGAATTGTACCTGCGATATAAGCAACCCTGCCCACACATGCACAAACTTCACTTCACTCTTTCTCATGGTATTCAAAGTCCGGTCATTCTTCCTTCCTGGCTCACGTCAACAGAAATAATAATTTGAAAAATTTTTTTTGTCAAGTGCTAAACAAAGATCTTAAAATGTTGGCTGGCCGCATAGGCCCTTTTTTCTCTCCTGGATAAAATTGGGCCTTCTGAACAGGAAGAATTTACCACAAGGGGTTAAGGACAATGAATGGACTGATGAAAGAAAGAGGTTTTTATCATGTAAAAGAGGAAGAAAATATTCCTTTGTTTCTTGAAGAACAGCAGAGAAGTGGAAAGCACTATTTGGCTAAGCTGTCCTCCAGTGTGACGCTGACACTGGCTGCTGCAACAAACAGACCTATCTCAGTGAGTGCAGTGTCACAGGCCCGTGTCATCAGGAGCTCTCTGAGCCTTTGTTGTCCAATATGGCAGCCACTAGCCATTGTGGTCTCCCAGCACTTGAAATATGGCTGGTTTAAATTTGATTTTGAAGACCTGGTATGAAAAAATAACTGCACAATATCTCGATAACTTTTATATGAATAACATTTTAAAGTGATAATATTTGCAATATTGGGTTAAATATACTTTAAAAATTAATTTCACCGGTTTTTGACTTTTTAGTGTGATTATTAAATGTTTAAAATTACCTATACAGTTTGCATTGTACAGCTATGTGTAGCTTAACGATGGGGATACATTCTGAGAAATCTGTCATTGGGTGATTTCATCACTGTGCAAACACCATAGAGTGAACTTACAGAAACCTGGATAGTGCAGTCTACTACACGCTTAGGCTGTGTGGGATAGCCTATTGCCCCTAGGCTGGCTACAAACCTGCACAGCTTGTGGTTGTACTGACTACTGTAGGCAGTTGTAACACAATGCTATTTGTCTGTCTAAACATATCTAAACATAGAAGAAACAGTAAAACTATTGCGTTATAATCTTATGGGACCATTGTCACATATGTGGTCCTTCATTGACTGAAACATCATGGGTGGTGCGTGACTGGACACCCATTGGGCAGCACTGCACTAGGATCTGTTCTCTAAGTAATAACTCTAGAATTTTGGACCATTTCAATTCCTGACTGAAGTTGCTGCCTGAGCAATTTGGTAACACTTAGCAAAACAAAATGATTCTTAACCTGGATTATCATCTGTATTTTTCTCACCTGAGACAGAAAGATGCACAAGAGAAATTCAGGGAAGCATAAACAGAGGGCCAGCAAGTGACTGCCTGTGCTGCCCATCAAGTCTCTAAGTGAAAAACAAACCAAAATAATAATAAAAGAGTTGCAGAAATGTAAAATAAAATGCTAATCAAAATACCAGCCATTTTTCCACAGTCTTTTTTCTGACTTAAAGCTCAATCTTAAAATTTTGCCAAGTCTCAAAAAGTTAGATTTCAGAAAAGAATGCTTAGTTTTCATGCAAAAAGATTCAACTAGAGGAGAGTATAAAGTGTTTGAAGCCTGGTCTTGGCTTAAGCTCATTAACATTTACGTATTCTATGTTTTTATCCAAATGTTAGCAATTAAGAGAAAATTGGTTCAAATGATGTCACAATAATATGTGTCCAGAGTATAATTTATCTTAAAAGAGATGATGGAAGGAACTAGAACTTAAAGGATAACACGCTTAATTGTTTAGATAACATTTTATATCTGTAACATAAAACTGTAATAAATAAAACAGCAGAGGCAAAATCAGACCTTTGAGGTTTTTCTTAGTAATCTCTTTTTATTGGCATTAATATTATTATTTATATTTTATGATCATTAGCTTTAGGGTTGGGATCCAATTTTCAAAGGGCCTTTAAATATATACATATATATATATTTATTTAAATATTAAATTATTCTGACTATTAAAACCCAATTAAAAATATCAGCCCATGTAATCACATTAATATCAGAGATCATGAAAGACTTTTAAACTTGGTTGAAATTTTTAACTGGAATAATTTTGGTAGGTCCATAATTTTATCACAGTGTCTAAGTTCTATAAGAACCAGCCCATAAAATAAGCTATTACATTTTGATTTACGCGTTTTAGTTGCAAACTTATTTTTACATTTCCTTTGGAGTGCTCCAAATGCATTTATAAACATTTTTCATTTTTGTTGGCTGTCTTTCAGAGTTTTTTAGTTTCACATAAAACAAACTTAGAACTCAGTAAGTTACCAATACAAAGTATTGTATCAAATATCCAATTTTTTACACACATTAAAATATTTGTCTCATACCCTACATCCCCTGAGAGCCAATTTTTCATTCTGTGTTGACTGCAGGATCACTGAAGAGAAGACAAACAATGTCAATTATTAGAGTTACCTGTGGATAGGATCTAATAAATTCCCCAAATATAGGTTATACTTTTACAAATTTCTGTACAGGCGGATCAGACATTTAATGGCCCGTTTCTATCTGGTTGAGTACCTAATTCATTTTTAATTGTCTGGGTGGTTTCTGCTCATAATATTACTAGGAAGATAATTTCTATTAGCTTTTTATTTTGAGCTGATAATACTTGAGATTGTCATTTTTGCAAGCCCAACTGATAATTGCATTCAGGTAGGGATGCTACCACTAGCTGGATGCTCCCAATTCTCCCAATGGGCTTTCTGCCATCTCTGCAAGAGCTGCTAGTCTCCTTAGATGAGGAAGCCAGAACACATCAAATTGTCCTTGAGTGTATATTAGCCACTTCTCTATTAGGTTCCTCAATTTTTAAAGCTCTTTAGTGAGATATAATTCACATTCAAAACAATTTACCCATTTAAGGTATACAATTCAATGGGATTTTTTTTTTTTAGTATATTTACAGAGTTGTGTGATATTGATACATGCTACAACATGAATAAGCCTTCAAAACCCTATGTTAAGTAAACCATGAAATGTCGTAATAGGCAAATCTACACAGAGAGAAAGTAGATTAGAAATTGCCTGTGGCAGGAGAGTGAGGGACGCTACTGGGTAAGGGCTTGCTTTCGGGGGTGATGAAAACATAGTGATGGAGGTGCTTTACTCTGAGCAACTTCCATTTGAGCCTGTATTCTCCCTTCTTCATTTTGTCTTTTATGTTCTTCTCCTGTAAAAGAGATCAGCTTTTCCCCCGGACCTGTTGTGACTTAATCCCACTCTCTAAGTGAAAAATCAGCCTGTCAATATCAGAGTTGTGCAGATGCAGAGAAAGGGGTACTTAGAGCTTGTCTGGGCCCCCAATACTTACCCACATTTTTAACACAACTCCCAGTACTAGGTCATTTTTGCTAGGAATGCAGTTTGGTTTCCTTTAATAGTTTTCAATTAAATTTCATAATTTTCTTCTAAAAGACCATGTACACTTTTTTTTAGGTTGATTTTTGGGGACTTTATCTTTTTGATTGCTATTGCAAATAAAAATTTTTCAAATTAGATTTCTAGTTTTTTTCCTTTATATATAGGAACTTAATTTATTTTTCTAAACTGATCTAATATTCAGGAATTTTATAGACATCTTTTACTAATTTTCTAGACTCTTGTATATTTTCCTAGCTTTTTGTGAGACTTATTAGCTATAACTACAATATCTTTGTTCCTTCCTTTTCAATTTTTATGATTTTTTTTTTCTTCAGTGGTAAGGACTGCCAATAGAAATATTAAATTAAAGCTATAATAATGGGCCTCCTTGTTTCAGGATGATTTTTCAAGTTAGTGTCTGGAAAATATTTAATGTCATGAATGAATAGTCATAATTTTATACAAATGCCAGTTATAAAACAAAAGAATTGATCCTAATTAATTTTAAAATGCATGTATATCATAAGCTATATATCCATCTATGTTTATTTATATTTATGTGAAATATGGGTATATTCTCTCTTGTCTGCTTAAAAAAGAATTTAAAAGGACTTCCTGTACATGTATGTTTGTGTGTATTGGATTTCTACAGTGCATCCAAAGCCTAAAGACAATGTAACAGGTTTCATTCTCATTATAAAGGGTGGTCTGGACCAGCTAAGCAGGGCAGGCTTAGGTATTATTAAACTGATTCTGTCACAGTAACCCCCCATCCAACTTGAAGGACTCTATGAATCAAGACAGAAAAAGAAAGAAAGAGAGAGAGGAGAGAAAGAGAGAGAGAGAGGGGAGAGAGAAGACGCTACTTTAGGGAGAGTAGTTGAAACACTGTGACATGCATTCCCACTTATCTCTCAGATTCCATGGAGAATGGCTGGTTTTGTATCACCTGCTTTTTGTTATGCCTAAATGCATTTTGTAGTGTGGAGCTGGGGGACTTAGTAAGCTTCCAATGCACTTTGAGTTCAAAAACCAGGCCTTTAATGTCCTGTATCTATCAATGATTCTTAATCACCCCAAGCCAAATGACAGGGAAGGCTTTCACAGAACCACAGGAAGAGTGCAAACTTTGGGCATCCAGGGGTACAAAGGACCTGGTGTCTGGCTTCCAGCAGGAGACAATTAAAGGCAGAGGTTTTACTGCAGCTGCCTTTCTAAAAAGCACAGCAGAAAGAGGTGGCTATAATGGAAATGTGTTGTATTTCCACTGAAAGCAGAGCAAAAGAGATTATGTTGGGGACTGAAGTCAAATATTGTAAAAATAACCTGGACTACTGCTATCTTAAAAAGAGCTCTGCTCAGTATAACCAAGTAGATCAATTACAGGACCTTGAGGTATGCACTGCTTTTCTTCCACCAAAATGTGTTTCTCATTTCAGGGTCTAAAATGATTACTAGGAAACAGCTGCCCAACAGGATCTTCATGTCTCACCTGCTTTGCATCTAGGTGCAGCCAAGAGAACAGTTCTTACCAATGGGATATAAAAAAAAGTGATGAGGAGGAAGAGGAGAAGGGACCAGACCAGACAGACGAGGAGGAGAAGAGCAGACCAGGCGACGAGGAGACCAGAGTGGAAGAGACCAGACGAGGAAGGAAGTGCTAAGTTCTTAACATGCAATACCTCATTCAGACCTCATGAACCATCCTATAACAAAGGTATTGTTCTTTTCTTTGTTTACAGATGAGGAAACTGAGGCTTCAAGAAGTTATATAATCTGCCCAAGGTAACACCTTAACTCATGAAACTGAGAATCAAAACCAGGCCTGACTCCAGAGT
>CAUYSK010047127.1:0-12881 GCA_963575035.1 Avahi laniger | reverse complement strand
CTCACAGCAACCTCAAACTCCTGGGCTCAAGCGATCCTCCTGCCTCAGCTTCCCGAGTAGCTGGGACTACAGGCATGTGCCACCATGCCTGGCTAATTTTTTCTATATATTTTTAGTTGTCCAATTAATTTCTTTCTATTTTTAGTAGAGACAGGATCTCGCTCTTGCTCAGGCTGGTGTTGAACTCCTGAGCTCAAACAATCTGCCCGGCTCGGCATCCCAGAGAGCTAGGATTACAGGCGTGAGCCATTGCGCCCGGCCAAAACATTTTTTAAAAAACAATATTTACTTCGATATCCTTCATTCGCTGTGGGTCGTCTTAGAGCTAAACATTTCTAATACATTTCACAATTCTCTTTTATTACTTGCTTTAACATTTTAAGGGTATTTCCAAATATATTATTATAATTTTTGCCACTTAGAAATTCCAAGTAATCACTCAAACTGTGGTGAGCTCTAAGAAGAAAGCTGGGTCTTCCAGAAGGAAGATTTTTAAAAATATTTGTGTATGTGTGTGTGAAACATTGATAAGACTTGGTGTGGGTTATTGAGTAAGAGAGAGGACCCAAGGGTGACCCCAGGTCTCCGAATGGGCAGCTGACGTACAAGTATAACCATTTCCTAAGCTGGGGATGCCGGGGAAAGGAAAGGGGCAGGAGCTAGACAACAGGAGTTATAAAATGAGAGAAAAAACCAGAGAGGGACGAATGTTTGAGGAATTAATGGAGATATTTGATATTTAACCACATCATTTTAAGTCTTTTGTCATCACAGACAGTTCTTTTATTCTGTTGCTCTCCTAAAAGCTCTTGCCACCAGCTACAGGCCAAAGTGCTTCATATTCAACAAAAAGGGACTGTCTCGGAGACCCACGGGAAGTCCTGTGACCAGCACGCTGGGGTACAGACTTCTGGTGGCACTGTACAGTGCGAGACCACACCATGGGGCTCGGCCAGGACGCCCAGAGTGCTGGTTCAGAAACTTATGGGGTCATGGAACCGCCGACCTAGGATCAAGCTGAACAAGAATTAAGTGTGGGACTAAAGGAACAATCTGGAAGCTGAATCAGCCCCCAGAAATGTGAGCTTCTCATGCTGCTCAACCAACAGGCTGAGAAGGGGTCATTGCACTGGCTGGGGTGACCAATCCAGATTGCTGGAGAAAAGTTAGTTTCTCTCACACAGTAGCAGCGATGGGGACTTTCTTGGGAGCCCAGGGGATCCATGGGGGTACCTCTTAACACTGCCTCGCCCAGTTGTCTTGGCCAAGGAAAATCTGTGGGATCCCAGTCTAGACAAGAACATCAAGGATTCAGATTCCCTGGGCATTTGAAGCACTACAGGCAGCTCATCCCATCCTATGAGAGCTTCACTGTACGCATCTCTGCAGCTCCATGTTCAGTGACACCATGTTGGTAGCTTGAAATCAGCCACAGCGGGAGTGTTTACATCATGGAAATTGGCAAGCACTAGAACTCAGCGTTCCTTTCTGGAGAGCCAGGTGTTGAGCATTTGCCAGCACACCTCCTCAGCCTCTCCCTTAGGGCCGCTCAGCCTCCCTCTGGGCCTCCCCCTTCCCCTCCCCTCCGTCATGTTGCTGACAGCATTCCCAGGAAGAAGCACTGGCTTCTGCAGCGACCAGTCTCTTCTTGCCATCAATATTAATGTCACGGCTCAGAGTGCAGGTGAGTGTGGCCGGTGTTCCCAGTGACGCAGAGAGGGAGGGTGGCTGAGTCAGCACAGACTGGAACAGGGAACCTGCAAACACAGACACATCCAGATGAGGAGCAGGGTCCCAGGTAAGGCTGACCAGGGGTGTGAGAGGGGCTGAAGCAGGCTGGGGGACTTCTCTTGGTCACCAAGGCCTGTCCCTACCTGTGCAGTGAGGGGAGCAGAAAGGAGTTCGGGCCATGGTGGGCACAGCCCCTGACCCCACAGTGCAGCCAGACTGCCCCAGATCCATTCCCTCTTTGCTGGTCCCAGGGAGGAGGAGCTGCTTGGGTGTCTTGTGTCCCTGCCTTCCAGCTCCTCTCCCCAGCACCCAAGAGTGAGCCAAGGGCCATCCTCAACATGGAGGTGGCTGCCCATGTCCACTGGTCACAGGCCCACCCTGGCCTCCTGCAGAGTCGCACTCCGTAGACTGACTGGATGTGGTTCCTAGATGCTGAGTATGTGCCAAGCTCTGATTTTATCAAGGAGATGATGACACTCTGTCCCAGAGTCCCCGACATCGAGGCTATCTGTGTCAGCACAGACTGGGCCCAGGACCCTGGAAGAAGGGAGACACGAGGAAGGGTCCCCCTTAGACTCTAGCCCACGCTGAACCCAGGAGGAGGCCAGAAGAGAAGCCCAGGGGCCCCGCTGGGCTGTTTCCTAAGACCCACATCTCTTGTCCCCTGGGCAGAGAGTGAGGAGGGTGAGGAGGAGAAGAGGGGTCCAGGCCACGGGGAGGCCCCAGGAGCTCTGTGTCCCAGGCCCCTGCTCAGCCCATCATGGGGTGGAGATGCACCCAGGCTGCTTCCTGACTGGGCCCTGCCCACCCAGAGCCCTGGCCAGAGTAATGACTCCACGGGGAGGAGGGGCCGGCCTCCCTGGAGCCGCTTCAATATGGGGGAGGGATGCCTGGCCTTGATGACCCTGTGGGTCCTGGCAGGGCACAGCTGCAGTCACTCACACCCAGATAGAGACCCTGTTGGCTAAGCTCCCTTGACGCCCTCTAAGTGGTCCCAGCCGGCGCCCTGGGTGCCCCCAAGACTGGCCCCATGGCGCCCCCTGCTGGCCACAGGTGGAAGAGCACCAGGGAGGAGCTTCCAACCCAGATGGGGATAGATCTCACTGGATCCATGAACTTGGGTGGGATAAAGTTTACGTTATTACACCTGACTTCTTTTTTAAAATTTTAATTGACAAATAATTGTATATACTCATAGAGTACATAGTGATGTTTCAATGCATATACTGTATAGGGATCAGGATAATTAGCATATCCATCATTTCAAACATATATTAATATCATTTCTTTGTGTACAACTAACTTCTAACTAAGGTCTGGCAGCTCCTTCAATTATGCATATAAGCAACAAACCACGGTAGTCATGGCAATAATCCCTCGTCACCAGTAGAAATCACAGCTGTTTTCAGATCATGTTAGAGATGTAGACCAACCTCCAAATAAATGCACACTTATCACTATATTTGAATTAGGGCAGCCATTCAGTCAGACCTCCTGCTATATTACGCGCAGTTCTGTGTCACCAACGTGGCTCCCCCTAGCTTCTTCCAAAGTCGCTCTCGGGAGACACTTGCTGGGGTTGGCTCCTGGGCGCTGAGCACTGTGCCAAGCTCTGGTTTGCCAAGATTGACCCACTATCTTGTCTTCAAGGGGAATATTTAAGTGAGAGCATCCCCAAGAACCAAATAATATAGGAACTCAAAAAATGCATGTAAAGATATGAATGGTCTCCTCAGAGCTTAGGGAGAAGATGGATTTGCCCCAGTGCCACTCTCCAGAGCGGAGTGAGAACAGGCTGGGTGACAATGGCTGGGGGTGGGAGGCAGGGCAGGGTCTCAGCCCTTACAGCTCCTTTCGGGAGCCAAAATCCAAAGTTAAACATTGATCAGGATCTTTGAGCTGAGACATTGTAGGGACAACACTCGGGCCTCGCTTCTGACAAAGGGAGACTGAAAGGATGGCCTTGCTAACAGGCTAACAGCAAATATATTTCTAATTGGCAATCACGTAGAGTGGTATGAACTCTGTCCCTGAGGTTGGTACCATGAGTATCTCCCCTACAGAAATGTTTACCTAACAATTAAAGGAAGCTGAGCAAACAAAAGAAAGTGTAAATCCTCACTAACATTCCTCAGAGCTGGTCAATTTCCATTGCACAGGGAAAAGAGCCTCCAGGAGACGGGAGGAAGGGTAGACTATCTGATGGACTGTCATTAAAATCCACTGCCTATTTATGATAAGAACACTTAACAAAATAAGCATAGACGAGGCTTACCTAAAAATGATACAAGCCATTTATGACAAACCCACAGCCAACATCATACTGAATGAGGAAAAATTGAAAGCATTCCCACTTAGAACTGGAACAAGACAAGGTTGCTCACTATCTCCACTTCTATTCAACATAGTGCTGGAAGTCCTGGCCACAGCAATCAGGCAAGAGAGTGCAATTAAAGGCATGTGAATAGGAACAGAAGAGATCAAACTCTCACTATTTGCTGATGACATGATATTATATCTAGAAAACCCCATGGATTCAACCAAGAGGCTCCTGGAATTCATAAATGAATTCAGTAAAGTCTCTGGATATAAAATCAATACACACAAATCAGAGGCTTTCATATATGCCAATAGCAATCATACCGAGAACCAAATCAAAGACTCAATTCCCTTCACAGTAGCAACAAAGAAAATAAAGTATCTAGGAATATATTTAACTAAGGAGGTAAAAGATCTCTGCAGGGAGAACTATGAAACATTGAGGAAAGAAACAGCAGAGGACGTAAACAGGTGGAAAACCATACCATGCTCGTGGGTCAGGAGGATCAACATTGTTAAAATGTCTATA
Organism: Avahi laniger; assembly: GCA_963575035.1. Classification (NCBI taxonomy): domain Eukaryota; kingdom Metazoa; phylum Chordata; class Mammalia; order Primates; family Indriidae; genus Avahi; species Avahi laniger. The sequence goes on along the minus strand of CAUYSK010047127.1, from coordinate 8,302 downwards.
CTTCCCAAAGTGATCTACAGATTCAATGCAATTCCTATTAAAATACCAACATCATTCTTCACAGATGTAGAAAAATTAATTTTACGCTTCGTATGAAACCAGAGAAGACCCCGCATAGCAAAAACAATTCTAAGCAATAAAAACAAAATGGGAGGTATCAACTTACCAGACTTCAAACTTTATTATAAGGCTGTAGTAATCAAAACAGCTTGGTAATAGCACAAAAATAGAGCCACTGACCAGTGGAACGGAACTGAGAACTCAGATATAAAACCATCCTCATATAGCCATCTAATCTTTGACAAAGCAGACAAAAACATACACGGGGGAAAAGAATCCTTATTCAATAAATTGTGCTGGGGAAACTGGATCCACACCTTTCACCTCTCACAAAAATCAACTCACGCTGGGTAATAGATTTAAACCTAAGGAGTGAAACTATTAGAATCCTAGAGGAAAATGTTGGAAATACTCTTCTAGACATTGGCCTAGGCAAAGAATTTATGAAGAAGACCCCAAAGGCAATCATAGCAACAACCAAAATAAATAAATGAGACCTGATCAAATTAAAAAGCTTCTGCACAGCCAAAGAAACTGTCACAAGAGCAAACAGAAAACCTACAGAATGAGAGAAAATTTTTGCATGCTACAAATCCGATAAAGGGCTGATAACCAGAATCTACTTAGAACTCAGGAAAATCAACAAGAAAAAATCAAACGACCCTATCAAAAAGTGGGAAAAGCACATGAACAGAAACTTTGCAAAAGAAGACAGAATAATGGTCAAAAAACATGTGAAAAAATGCTCAACATCTCTAATCATCAGGGAAATGCAAATCAAAACCACAATGAGCTATCACTTATCTCCAGCGAGACTGGCCTTTATCAAAAAGTCCCAAAACAATAAATGTTGGGGTGGATGCAGAGAGATAGGAACACTCATACACTGCTGGTGGGACTGCAAACTACTGCAACCTCTGTGGAAAGCAATATGGAGATACCTTAAAGAGATACAATTAGAAGTACCATTTGATCCAGCAATCCCATTACTGGGCACCTACCCAAAAGAACAAATGATACTCTATAAGAAAGACATCTGCACCCGAATGTTTATAGCAACACAATTCACAATTGCAAAGATGTGGAAACAGCCCAAGTGTCCATCAACACATGAGTGGATTAATAAACTGTGGTATATGTATATCATGGAGTACTATTCAGCTTTAAGAAACAATGGTGATATAGCACCTCTTGTATACTCCTGGATAGAGCTGGAACGCATTCTACTAAGTGAAGTATCCCAAGAATGGAAAAACAAGCACCACATGTACTCACCATCAAATTGGTATTAACTGATCAATACATAAGTGTACATATGAGAATAACATCTATTGGATGTTGGGCAGGGGAGAGGGGGGAAGGGGGAGGAGGAAACGGGTATATGCATACACAAAGAGTGCATTGCGCACCATCCGAGGGATGGACATACTTGAAACTTGGACTTGGTGGGGGGGGCAAGGGAAACATACATAACCTAAACATCTGTACCCCCATAATATGCTGAAATAAAAAAAAAGGTATTTCATGAATGTATAAAATATATGTAGGTACTAGTCTCCTTATCATTTACTACCATAAAATGTACACGAATATACTACAAAAAGTTAAAATTTATAAAAACTTACACACATTTATAGACTGTACATGGCACCATTTGAGAAAAATATAATAAATGTAAACACATGTAAAGATGCAATATTAAGTCAAAATTGTATAAATTAACTCTAGTTCATACTGTACTACCATAATAATTTTGTAGCCACCTCCTGTTGTTATTTTGGTTAGCTCAAGTGTTTCAAGTGTTGTCATGTGATGATAATGATCTGTTTGTCCAGTAACTTGCATATCACAGTAAAAAGTGATGTCTCAATGGTTCTCATGTATTTTTCATTGCATGTGTTTTTTAGTGCCATACCATAAACCTCGAATAACACCATGGGGCCTCTAAAAAGTGTCACTAGAGATGTTGGAAGTGTTGTGAAGAAACAGAGAAAAGTCATGGCATTACAAGAAAAAGTTGAATTGCTTGATATATACCATAAATTGAAGTCTTCAGCTCTAGCTGCCTGTCATTTCGAGATAAATGAATCCAGTGTCAGGACCATGATAAAAAGAAAAAAGGAATTTTGTGAAGCTTTTGCTGCAGCTATAACAGTGGCACAAATATTTTGCACTTTTTGTGAAATACCTTATCTCATACTGAAAATGCAGCTTTTATGTAGGTATAGGATTGCTATAAGAAAGGCATACCAATAGACTGTAAAATGATTCAAGAAATAGCGAAATCATAATATGACAACTTAAAGCAAAAGGAAGGTGAAGGATTTAAAACTGGAAAATTTAATGCCAGCAAAGGATGGTTTGATAATTTTAGAAAGTGCTTTGGCTTAAGAAATGTCAAGATAACAGGAAAAGCAGCTTCTGCTGACCAAGAGGCAGCAGATGAGTTCCTAGATGCCATTAAGAAAATCATTGAAAAGAAAGGATATCTGCCTGGAGATAGTGTCGTATTCTGGAGAAAAAAATGTCACAAAGGACATTTACTAAGGGAGAGAAATGAGCACAAGCATTTAAGGTAGGAAGGGATAGGCTAACTGCACTGTTTTGTGCAAATGTAGTTGGGGTTTAAGAATAGGACTGCCCTTATCTATAAAGGTGAAAACCCCTGAGCCTTAGAGAAAATATAAACACCAGCTTCCAGTCTTGTGGTTCACAACAAGAAGGCCTGAACATCAAGAATCCGTTTTCTGGATTCGTCCCATCGATGCTATGTCCCTGAAGTCAGGAAGTACCTTGCCAGTAAGGGATTGCCTTTTCAAATTCTTTTGATATCAGACAATGCCCCTGGCCACCCAGGATACCATGAGTTCCACATCAAAGGCACTGAAGTGGTCTTCTTGCCCACAAACACGATCTATCTAATCCAGGCTCTAGATCAGGGGGTCATAAGGACCGTTAAGGCTCAGGGTAATCCATGGAAGGGATTGTGACTGCTATGGAAGAGAACAGAGAGAACATCATGAAAGTCTTGAAGGAGGGCACCAATGAAGATGTCATCATTGCTATAGAAAAAGCTGTGAAAGCCATCAAGCCCCAAACAATAAATTCCTCCTAGAGAAAACTACGTCCAGATGTTTTACATGACTTCACAGGATTTACAACAGAGCAATCAAGGAAATCGCAAAAATGATTGTGGATATGGAAAAAGAGGTGAGGGGTGGGAAGGGTTCCAAGACTAGATCTTGAAGAAATTTAAGGGCTGATGGATGCCACACCAGAGGAATTAACAGAAGACAACCTGATGGAGACAAATGAGTCTCAACCAGTGCCAAAGGATGAGGAAGAAGACATAGAAGAGACAGTGCCAGAAAACAAACTGGCATTAGACAATCTGGCAGAAGAGTTCTCATTACTCAAGACCGCTTTTATTTTCTTTTACCTCATAGATCCTTCCATGATATGGGCACTGAAACCAAAGGCATGGTGCCAGAAGGATTGCTACCATACAGAAACTCTTTTAGAGAGAGGAAAACGTTTAAAAAGTCAGACATTACGATGTATTTCCATGAAGATACACTGAGTGTGCCTGCCTCTCCTGCCTTTCCTTCCACCTCCTGTACCTCTGCCACACCTGAGACAGCAAGAACAACCCCTCCTCTTCCTCCTCCTCCTCAGCTATTCAGTGCGAAGAAGACCAGGATGAAGACTTTTATAATGATCCACTTACACTTAATAAACTGTAAATATATCTTATCTTCCTTATGACTTCCTTAACAACATTGTCTTTACTCTGGCTTACTTATTATCGTAAGAATACGGCAAATAATACATATGACATACAAAATGTGAGTTAATCTACTATTTATTGATAAGGCTTCTGATCAGCAGTAGGCTATTAGTACTTAAGTTTTTGGAGAGTCAAAGTTATTTTCATATTTTTGACTGTGCAGGGGACAGCACACCTGTATTGTTTAAGGATCAATTATAATCCTTATTGGTAGCAGAGTGGGTTCAGTGCAAATGACTTCATAATTACTAGAAGCAAACTTTCAGCAATAGGTAACTGATGAATGGGTTAATAGAGCCAAAGCTCGTTCTCTGATGGCAGCTTAAATTGATCTAAGCAAAAGACCTCAAAGTTGGAAAAGGACCACGGGAGTCATCTAGTGTTTGATTAAGCCAGGCACTCAATCAATGTTTGCTGAATTAAATTAAACAACAAATGTTAGGATCTCCGGGACTGATTTGTACAGCTGTAACATGGCTCTAATCAATGGCTTATTGACTGTTGTCGGGTCTGGTGCTGCAGGAAGTGTCTGCGGAGGCTCATCATGAAAGCCAGAGATCAAAAGACCGGGGAGAATTGTATGCCAGGTTGGGAAATCATCTCCCCACCCCCAAGAAGCTGCCATAATTCCAATGTCTTTATGAACTCTGGGAAAGTTCACAGACCTTGAGCAAGCTTGGGAGAGGCAATGAAGGAATGTTGTAGTTTGGAGCCTCTGAGAAATAGAAGATATGTTTTCAAAGGGAAAGTGTCCTAGTATATTGGGATATAAATAGATGAGTGTATAATTTATCATCTGAAACATGGCATTTATGAGAGTGAAGGGGATTCTCACAATGATTATGCTGGGGAAACAGGCCTGAAGTGATACTGTCCCAGACAAACTGGGATGTATAAGACCTTGAATGGTGCTGGATATGGGCTGCTTCTCACTGGCATATCGGAAGAGAACATATCCCTGATGCCCTGTGAGCAATGAAATCATGATCAACACAGCTGTCCCCAGCCCTCGTGGGTACCCACCGTGTAGCTCCCTCAGATGGCCCTGGGGAAGGCTGGAACTTCAGCGACGAGTGTCTGGGGAAGGCAAGAGACTGGAACTAAATTCACTGGCTCTAGTTTAAAGTCAGTCCCTAAAGACAGCCAGATATACAAGTTTTAGAGTCCAAGGAGCCTGGAAAACTTGAGCTGCAGTCACACAGAAGCTGATATCCCAGAAAGGTTGACATAGCAAGCAGCAGCCCATGCTGTAGCAATTCTAGAAGCCATGGCCTTGTAACTGGTTTCATTCATTCATTCAACAAACACATATTGAGGCAGGGCTCTAGACTATGGGATGAGGTTACAATGGCAACTTAGAGGCACCCCAGTTTGCAGGGGGCAGGGTCTGCTCTCAGGAAATGGGGCTTCAAGGCTAGTCAGGTGGTCAGGGCTATGCCACAACTGCCAAGGCTCAGCCCTGGTTAGCAGATTAAAGAAGGGAAGGCAGGAGGGTGGCTGGGTGGGCTCAGTGGGCTGCATTCTGTCTCATTCTGGCCTCCTGAAGAGACGCCTGGCTCTGGTATCAGACCTCAGTTTAGATTCTGCCTGCATCCCTCAGGCTCCTCATTTGTGAAGTCAGAGTGACAATTTCTATCCCCCCAGAACCTCTGGGTTAAGAAGGGGGGACAGGTTAGGGCCCAGCTGGTTCCCTCACCACAGGTGCACCCAACCCCCAGCTTCAAGGGCTGTGGAGAATTCCACCCTGCAGGAGCCATCTAGCCTGGGATGCCTGAGAGTGCACACACTTGCCCAGGAGGCTAGAGACTGGCTGAGATGGGCACACAAAAGCTGCCCCTTGTCTCAGCAGGGGATGACTCTGTGCAGTGATTTGTCCTCCAGAGACCCTCTGTGGATCAGGCCCCAGCCAGACTTTCAACTCTCCCCTTCTTCCCCCACCTTACCCATAGTAGTCGGGGTTTCCAGGGTTTTCCAAATAGCGTCTTACATGTTTGTGGAGCCTGGAAATTCAACATCTGCAGATGTTCAGGAAGGAGGTGATGTCACCACTCATAGTGGTATCTCTTCTTCCTCAGAGAAATCTGTCTTGCTCTTAAGGTCTTTCACTGATTGGATGACATCCCATCCGGATTATCAGGAATAATCCTTATTTAAAGTCAACTGATGGTCAGTGTTAACCACATCTACAAAATACCTTCACCGCAAAACCCAGATTAGTGTGTAATTGAATAAATGGGCATCAGAGCCCAGTAAAGACACAAAAGTAACTAGAACACTATCCCACCCTCTTTACTCCGCACAGGTTTTTCCTGAAAAGACACCCTCTTTAAGTCCCATATACCTGAACCCTTGCCTCAGGCTCTGCTTCTAGGAAACCCAACCTGAGACAGGGTGAAATGAAGTAGTCCCAGGGGCCCAAGGTGCTCTCAGTTCCTGACTACTGATCCTGTCCTATGGTATTAGATGATTTGAAAAAACCAGCCATTCCATGCCTCAGAAATAACTGCATTTTTATGAGGACTATTGGAAAGAAAAGGGCTTCAGGACCTAAAGGAAGCCAACGTGTAGCTCGGAGAGCAGTTGGAGCCCAGGGTTCTTAGCTGGGGTTTGTGGCCCTTGACTTGCTCTGTGAACAAGGACAAGGAACTCATCTCTGACAATGCCCAGCTCAAAGCTCATGATCAGAGAGGCCATGCTAAGCCCTGTATACACTGAGGTTATGAGGAAGCAGAAAATAAAAAGTAAGTAGAAGCCTTAAATTCCAGACAGGAGGTGCTGACTAGGGGAGATCAGGCCGGTCAGGCAAGCAGGGTCAGAAGAAGGAAGCAGACAGGCTGCTGGAGCAAGATCAAGTGGCTCACGAGGAAAAGGGAGGCAGAGCCGGCCAGCTGAGCTTCCCGTCCTACCCCAGGCCTCATACATCCTTCTCTCATCCCACCTTTCCTGAAGGTGGCCTGAATGACTCTCCATCCCTTCCAACCAGTCTGGGGCTGCCCTCTCTCCCCACTTGTTCACGTGACCAACTCCCAATCATCTTTGGAGCTCAGTACAACCACAGCCTCTTGGGACACCCATCCAACCTCTTAGTCTGATCCAGGTGCACTGCCCCTGTGTCCCCACAGCCCCTACTCCACCTCACCCCACCCAGAGCACTTGTGACATCTAATTTCTTATTGGTCTTCCTGATTAGATCGGTTAGACTGTGAGTACCTCCAGTACTGGAGCTGTATCTTATCCATCATGGGACCCAAAGCACAGTGAGTGGCACACCATAGGTGCTCAGTGAATGAATGAATGGTACACAGCAGCTCCTGTGCTGCTGGGTTGGAAAGCCCTGCTCACAGTGCTCTCATCTTTTGGAAGTGGCAGGTCCATACCTCATTACCATTTGAAGCTGGTTGCCATGGTGGCATTTCCCAGACACATCCCAGGGCAACACAAAGAAGAGGCTAATTCCAAGTGGGCAACTCCCAGAAGGTGTCAAGAGCTGGTGGCATCCGAGCTGGGTTTGGAAGGATGAGTTGAGTACTGACAGGCAGGCAGGAGGGGCTCTGCCAAGTGGCCCCTGGAGCCAACATGGCACCTGGGAGGTGGGAAGAACTGTGGTGGGGACACAGGACCTGGGCAGAAGGAGACTTCCATGAGCCACCAGGATTGCCCCCAGCTGTCCACCAGCCAGACCTGGAGCAAAAGAAAAGTCCATCAATTGGCTGATGTGAGCAGATGCTGAGGCCCAGTGGATTTACAGTGATACACATTGATTTTGGCTCTTGGAAGGTATCAGCTTACCCATAAATTAGAAGATTTATCTGCAACTGCTACAGAGATAAGTGGCTTTGCACATAAATACTTTTTCCTTTTTTTTTTTAAACTAAAAGTGCTAATGTACTAAGGACGTTCCATGGGAGAGGCTTTAGGGAACCCTTGCAGGATTCCTGGGATCAGCCCTGGGCAGCATGTGGAGATGGCCAAGAATGATTGCAAGGTGCCAGCCCTGGGGCTTCCAGAACATCAAGCCACACTGTCATCCCCCATCTGCCCTCCTGTAAGGAAGGGTGTGCTGTCAGTCCCAAATCTGAAGGATTCACTCACTCACTTGCTCATTCATCAAATATCACCTGAAGGTCTATTATACTTGTCTCCAGGCCAGGGACTGCAGACAGATGCAGAGGTGACCTAGACAAAGTTCCTGTTCTCTTGGAGCTCACAGATAATGAATGAATGGGATGCTATCAAGTGTGATGCATGTAACGAAGAATGTAAACTGATTGTGTGAAAGGTATCACCCAGGCTGGGTGGGGGCTGCTCGGATGGGTGGCCAGGAAAGGCCTCTCTGAGGGTGACACTGAGGATGAGAATGAGGGGGTCTTGCAAAGAGGACAAGAAGGGAGGACATTCCAGACAGAGGGAACAACAGAGGCAGGGGAGGGCTTGGAATATGCCGGAAACAGAAAG
>CAUYSK010047126.1:0-23993 GCA_963575035.1 Avahi laniger | reverse complement strand
GTCCCAGCTACTTGGGAGGCTGAGGCAGTAGGATCGCTTGAGCCCAGGAGTTTGAGGTTGCTGTGAGCTAGGCTGACGCCACGGCACTCGCCCCAGGCAAGAAAGTGAGACTCTGTCTCAAAAAAAAAAAAAAAAAAAAGTTATCATAAGGATTGGAATCAACTTTTTCCAAACTCTTGTTAACGCTGATATTTTGATCTCCTCCCATGAATCACAGATGTTCTTAATGGCATCTAGAATGGTGAATCCTTTCCATAAGGTTTTCAATTTACTTCGCCCCAATCCATCAGAGGACTCTGTGGCAGCTATAGCCTTATGAAATATATTTCTTAAACAATGAGACTTGACAGTCAAAATTACTCCTTGATGCACAGGCTGCACAATGGATGTTGCATTAGCAGGCATGAAAACATTAATCTCCTTATACATCAAAGCTTTTGGGTGACCGGGTACAATGTCAATCAGTATTTTGAAAGGAATCTTTTTTTGGAGCAGTAGGTCTCAACAGTGGGCTTAAAATATTCAGTAAACCATGCCACAGACACATGTGCTGCCATCCAGGCTTTGTTGTTCTATTTCTAGAGCACAGGCAAAGTAGATTTAGTGTAATTCTTCAAGACCCCAGTATTGGCTTCAACATGTAGTCATCAGCTGCATCAGCTCCTAGCAAGAGAGTCAGCCTGTCTTTTGAAGCTAGGCATCAACTTCCCCTCTCTAGCTAGGAAATAAATGGTATCTTCTTCCATCGGAAGGCTGTTTCATGTACATCAGAAATGCACTGTTTAGTGTAGTCACCGTTATCAATGATCTTAGCTAGATCTTCTGGATAACTTGCTGCTTTTATGTTATGAAGATGGCTTCTTTTCTTAAACCTCATGAACCAATCTGTTAGCTTCCAACTTTTCTTCTGCAGCTTCCTAACCTCGCTTAGCTTTCATAGAATTGAAGAGAGTTAGGGCTTTGTTCTGGATTAGGTTTTGGCTTAAGGGAATGGCGTGGCTGGTTTGATCTTCTATCTAGACCACCAAAACATTCCCCACATCACAGCAACAATGCTCTCTTGTCATCTGTGTGTTCACTGGAGTAGAGCTTACAATTTCCTTCCAAAACTTTTTTTTGTATTCACAACTTGGCTAACTGTATGGCACAAGAGCCTAGCTTTTGGCCTCTCTCAGCTTTCGCCATGCCTTCCTCCCTAAGCTTAATCATTTCTAGCTTTTGATTTAAAGTGAGAGACGTTCAACTCTTCCTTTTCACTTCAACACTTAGAGGCCACTATAAGGTCATGAACTGGCCTAATTTCAATACTGTTGCATCTCAGGGAATAGAGAGGCCCAAGGAGAGGGTGATAGTCAAGGGCGGGGCGGAGGGCAGGGGAAGGCCAGTCAGTGGAGCACACCCACCACATACAACACTTACTAAGTTTGCCATCATATATGGGTACAGGTTGTGGCATACCAAAACAATTATAATCGTAACATCAAAGATCACTGATTACAGATCACCATAACAGACATGGTGATAATAATAATGAAAAAGTTTTAAATGTTGTGAGAATACCAAATATGACACAGAGCCACAAAGCAAGCACATGCTTTTGCAAAAATGGCACCAACAGACTTGCTTGACACAGAGTTGCTACAAATCTTCCACTTATAAAAAAAAACACAGTATCTGTGAAGCACAATAAAATCAGGTATACCTATACTTTCTGAATGAAAAGATGTGGCTAAAGTGAGTCCAAATTCTTGATTTAGTACTTTGAAGAAGAGAAAAGGCCAGGAATTCTAATGAACCCAAACTATAGTCAGAGAGTATAAATACAGATCATATATTGAGTGTTAACCATTAAAATCTGAATCTGAGCACTAGCTGCTTCCCACAACCTGGAGCAGATTCAGCCAATCTCAGCAAGCTCTAACACATCGTAATACAACGAGTTAAAGCCTCAATTCTCTCCTACATTCATCTAAGGTGCATTACTACTGAGTTATGACACGCAATTTTACCTTTATTTTTTGAGGATCTAAACCATTCAGCAACTCTGTAAAGGCCTGTGCAGCACTGCGGCAGCGCTGCTCCAACAAGGCTGTGTAGCCATCTTGGATTAAGCTTCTCAGCATTTTCATTATATTAGCAAAATCCTGCAAAAAAGAAATTCTGTTTCAGCAATCCGAAGCTATACATTTTTAGTTTAAAACTTAAGATGCCAAGTTCATCAGTAATATTTTATAACTAGTAATAAAATATTTAAGTAAATATTCAAACTACTCTTTATAAATTACATTCCTTTTTCAGCACTTAAAAGTGAAAATTAAAAGGTACTGCTTCATCACGTTAAATCCAACACCTCTGCCATTGCCCATGACAAGGGTGGTTCATTTTACAGTACATGGTGCTGAGTCTTGCTTGCTTTCCAGACTAAACTGCATTTTGAAGTTTTAACAACATATACAGAAAACATCAGCCATCATTTAAATAAGTAAATTGTTTGACTGGGACTAGAACAATTACACATAAGAACATGCAATCAATGTACTGATAACTATCAGATTTTAACAACTGCCATCCTGCTCTGAAACAAACCTTAATTCTAAGCAAGCAATGGATATTTTTCAATTTTTAACTCTCCTGCCTAACATGTACTTGACTATAGCTAGATAAAATTATTGGGAGAGCTATCAATAAGAGAAACGCAAAAGGAAGAACATAAGAAATAAAAAACAAAACCAAAATTGCTGTAATGTATTCTTAAAGTGAGAAAAATTTTGTAATTTGAATACATATGTGCACATCCATTATTACCTGAATTCAGATTTTAGATACATGGTAATAGCTCTAAGTCACAAAAGTTCTATAAAAACTGGAAAGGCACGACTAGACATTAAGCCTAAAATCTCCTCATTCCTTGCCATGCACTTCCACACCATTCAGTGGAGCGGAATATGCAAATATGTATGTTATATTCTTGATTACTCCTGACAATAAAGATCCAAAAGGACATGCCATTGTACAAAGCACAGAGGGAAAAGCATTTGGTGACCCACTAGCAAAAGCCTTCTGCTGGCTTCTGACCAATGAATTGATGTTCAGGAGAACTTTGGCCCAGAATATGCAGGGAAAACAGCAGCTCTTACATAAACTTGGTAATTGTTACAGTATTTAAAAAACCCAGCGATAGCCATATTTATTTTAAGATACGAATTTCAAGTTACAGAAGATGATGTACTATCCCCACAAATACTACTTATTAGCCTTGTATGAACTAATTTGATTTTAATCTCTTTCTCATTCTAGAAAACAGATGCACATAGCCTCATGTTTTCACTGGAAATTATTTCCCTCGATATAGTACAACATAAATGATCTATACTGAAAGCTCTACCAGGCTGAATCATATCACCATAAACCCAATCTCTCTCGTTCTTCAGCAAATTGGAGGGCCTCAATACAAATGTGTTAAATGAACAAATGGAAGTTCAAAAATAACTATCGTATTTCCTTAAATAGTCTTTTTATCTTCACTGACTGTCTTCTAAATAAGTCCTTCATGGTTTTTAGAGTCAGTAAAATCAATGTAAGAAGACATAACTTAAAAATCTCCAACTGTAAGAAATTCTACAAATGTTTTTTATGCAAATGATTAGATATTTATTTCAGTGTTTTGTTACATCTGTTACGTATACCTAAAAAACTGGCCCACATATTCTGAAAGAAGTAATCTAGTACATGTTATTGTACATTTTTCATCATTAAATAAAGAATTTTACAGACAAAGTTATCTAAGTAATGTGAAATCATTCAAAGAACAAAAACTTTGGTCTTTAATGATTTTATAATATATGAAACAGCAAGTATTTAAATATTTTTAAAAATATTTAAAGTTAATACTACTGTTAAGTCTTTGGGAAGCAAAAAATTCTGAAGTGTTAACCATTAGTTAAACCTGTGGCTAACATAAGCCAGGCGCGGTGGCTCACGCCTGTAATCCTAAGCACTCTGGGAGGCCGAGGCGGGAGGATTGTTTGAGCTCAGGAGTTCAAAACCAGCCTGAGCAAGAGCAAGACCCCGTCTCTACTGAAAATAGAAAGAAGTTAATCAGACAACTAAAAACATATAGAAAAAATTAGCCAGGCATGGTGGCGCATGTCTGTAGTCCCAGCTACTCGGGAGGCTGAAGCAGAAGGATTGCCTGAGTCCAGGAGTTTGAGGTTCCCGTGAGCTAGGCTGATGCCATGGCACTCTAGCCCAGGCAAAAGAGTGAGACTCTGTCTCAAAAAAAAAAAAAAAAAAAAAAAAAAAAAGAAAACCTGTGGCTGACATAATACCAAGTTAATATTTAAATTAGCGATAGTTCAGATTCTTAGCAATCATATATTAAATATCTATAACCAAAATTATAAAAAATAAATCTTAGAGACATACATGACTAGAACTTTATTCATGTGAAAAATGTTTTGTTCAAAGAGTTTGCTTTTTCCATTGGAAAAGTCTTCTCCATTACCTGGTGTGCAGCTCTTGAAGATTTTGAAAATTGTTTCTCCAAGATGTTTTTCCAATCTAGTGGTAAAGTTAACTGTGAATTAGAACTAAAAGAAAAAAGGTACTTTTTAAATCATTTTAAAATGAAACAGTCCTACTGATATAAAGAAAAAATGCAATTACTGAAAGCCATTTAAAATACTGAGTGAACAGTCACACGAATTCCTGAACAGAAAATAAATTTATCTTTAACGAAACAGGTTAAAATTAGTACTATGCATTAAAAAAAGATCATGTATTAGGATCTGGTTTCTTCAGGGGGCAGGAGAGGCAGGAAGACTGACTCAGAATTTTTCTACTACATAACAGAATAACATAATATACTATGTCCTTGCTTTGTATTTTAGTAGCAGCATCCAGAAAATGGTCATTTTCGGAAAAAACTGGGGCTTTACTCCAATTTTTTTCTTAGTGTTTTGATAATGAAATCATTTTCCTTGAACCACCTATCATGGATTCGACCTTAAGAAATGAAGAACAGGCCGGGCACAGTGGCTCACACCTGTAATCCTAGCACTCTGGGAGGCTGAGGCAGGAGGATTACTTGAGGTCAGGAGTTTGAGACCAGCCTGAGCAACAGTGAGACCTCTGTCTCTACTAAAAATAGAAAAATTAGCCAGGTGTGGTGGTATGTGCCTGTGGTGTCAGCTACTTGGGAGGCAAGAGGATTGGTTGAGCCCAAGAGTTTGAGGTTGCAGTGAGCTATGACGATGCCATTGTGCTCTAGCTGGGGTGACAGAGTGAGAATCTGTCTCAAAAAAAAAAAAATTATTTTCCTCTAATGATAATTACTCAAAAGGGCCTCTGAATATACATATACCCATGCCTGTACATGCAGTATGTTCCGTCCGTTCTGAGGGCAGTCCTACAGCAGGGACCGTGGGAGGTAACATGAGGAGAGTAGGGAAGGAGACCTAATCTTTATCTTACGCCTCTCTGAATGTGTTTTCATTTTAGGAGCAAATATTTTGGAATTGAAAAAAATTAACACTGATTATTTTATATGACTTTCAAAAGTTGGTATTAACATCCAGGATTAATAATACTTTTGCAAAAAATTATCCTCTTCTAAAGACAAGTCTTTGATATTTGAAAGGGATTTTGGTACTCACCATAACGCACATATGAAAAAGTAGCTAATACTCGAAAAACCTTGAAAAGTTCTTTTCTTTTTTCTTGGGAAGAGTACACTAGGAAAAATAATCACACCTTAGAGGAAAAACATACCTGAACTTCTCCGATTCATTGTTTCGAGATTTTTGTTTTCCTTTGTGTTTGGGAGGCTGACCTGTGAATACAAAAGTATTTGTTCCTGAAATCTGTACATAAAGCTCTATAAATTCCAGAGTAAAACAATAAAAAAACATGTAAACTGATATTGTGGGTGCGTGTACCTACAAACAGGTAAGCCAAAATAGAAGCTACTGATACTGTTTTTCTATGTATGGTATAATATTATAAATTATAATAATGACAATTATTATAAGTCTACAATAGATATACAGAAATATAGGCAATAGCTCCTGTTCTCAGGTAGTTTACAATCAGCTGGGACGAAAAGACACATCACTTCAGTAATTGAACAACGATCACCCTTAAGAAGGAAAGAAGATAGCATATTGTTGCTGACATATTAATTCCACAGTCAGTAATTTCTCTCACAACTCACAGAGGGAGAAATCACTTAAGCTGGAGTAGTTGGGAAAAACATTTGTGAGGATGCAGCACTTGCGTTTGGTTCTGAGGAACAAGCAGGATTTGGATACACAATGACCCAAACCCAAAAGTGGAGTTCATTTTAGAAACACTAAGTAAACCTTTGTGATCTGAAGAGCTCAATAAGGGTGGGAGGCTGAAAAGGGGTTGTTAGCCAAGCACGGTTGAGTGTTTACAGACTCTCAGCTTCAGATCCTCCCACTCCGAAGCCCAGCTTTTATTCCACTGGCAGAAGTAGGAAGCCACGGCATGTTTCTGGGCAGGGGTGTGACATGCTCAAAGCTGTGTAGAAGAGTTAGTACGGCAGGAGGGACAGGGTGTATTTGATGGAAGATTTGGGGAAACAACACAGAGACAAGTCAGAGTCAGTGTAATAAGGAGGGAATGAGAGCCTGAGTTGGTTTTGGTAGCCTCAGAGAAAACGACGGAAGCTTCTGGAAAGCAGAAGAGTTCTAGTTTGATTTCTGCTACGTGACCTTGGGTAAAACTACTTAACCCTAACCCTGGGACCTCAATTTCTTCACCTGAGTGTAGATGCTGAAGGGTGGACAGTATTTAAATTCTTTATTTAAATGTGCTCTCTGATACTAATGGCCTAAGATAACGTCGATAAATTAAAAGCTGTCTTCCAAAAAAAGTTTTATCCTCAAAGATGTTTCACGTGCTGTTAGAATTACATCAGGTAAGACAACTGCCAGAGTTTCTCCAGTCTATAATTATACTACAGTGCTAACCACATAGAAACGCTCAGTGCTAAGTAGGTGGTATACAGAAATGGAGCTTAAGAGAAGACGGAACTGCAGGTAGCAAAAGACAGAAATGGTTGCTGGAAGTAAAACCACTGAAAATCAACAAACCAACGAACAAAAGAAAGGAGAAGAGAGTAACAGGATTACTAGCTAGAAGATCAACAATCTCACCTCAAAAACCCTGGTAAGTATTCTGCATGAAAGTCTGAGATAAGTAACTGTTGCATACAATAACAATCTTGAGTAAACAGGAAACTCGGTATTTGGGCCTGGTGCAGTGGCTCATGCCTGTAGTCTTAGCACTCTGGGAGGCTGAGGTGGGAGGATCCCTTGAGCTCAGGAGCTCAAGACCAGCCTGAGCAAGACCCCGTCTCTACTAAAAACAGAAAAATTAGCCAGGTGTCATGGTGTGCGCCTATAGTTCCAGCTACTCGGGAGGCTGAGGCAGGAGGATCGCTTGAGCCAGGAGCCTGAAGTTGCTGTGAGCTAGGCTGATGCCACAGCACTCTACTCAGCGCAACAGAGTGAGACTCTATCGCAGAAAGAAAAAAAAGAAAATCTGCATTTTCTTAAACTCTGTTTTAAAAAGCAAGAAAGCATATAATCGAATTTAGAAAGATTTTCATCAAAATCTGATAGAATAAAGATTCAGAAATAACTAAAGCATGAATATTCACTTCTCTATAACCCTTCATCTCCCAACGATTCCAAGTAATGAGGTCCTGCTGTGTGTCTATGTGTTTATTAGATGCATAAACATAAATGAGCACACAAAACTTAAAATAAATCAGAATTAGCCTAAAGCATTGTTATGGTCTGAATTTCTGCATCTCCCCATCTCCCCCAAGATTCCTATGTTGAAAACCAGATTTCCAAGGGAGGGGTAGGAAGTAGAGTCTTTAGGAGGTGATTAGGTCATGAGGCAGTGCTCTGATGAATGGGATTAGTACCCTTGTAAGAGACCCCAGAGAACTCTCTTGCCCCTTCTACTACGTGAGGACACAGCAAAAAGATGGCCATCTATGAACTAGTAAGAGGGCCCTCACCAGATACCTAATCTGCTGGCACCATATTGGATTTCTCAGCCTCAAGAAATGTAAGTAAATATTTGTTGTTTATAAGCTACCCAGTTTGTGGTATTTTTGTTATAGCAGCTCAAACAGACTAAGACAAGCATCCATTCTCAATGGGCACAATATAACCCATTAGGGTAAAAATTAGTTATTGAGAGAAAAATCTAACTCTTTCTACATATAAAGCACAGATGAACACATAGTACATAAACAGTATTGACGGTATTAAACTTTCATAGAGGAGACCGATTAGGAAAAAAAGGTCTAAAAAGTTCCCTTGGAAGTTGGAAGGAAGGGAGGCAAATAATGAAAATTTTCAATGATACAAAACAAAGGCCTTCAGAAAACTAAGGAGCAGACCAAAAAGAGCTACGTACTTCACCTTTTCCATTCCTTTCATTTGGATTTCCAAAATTAAATTTATCAAATATTATAAAAAAAACTGAACATTGACTTCAAATAAATATTCAATGTTTTCTTAATATAGAAGCATTATAAAGTAAAAGGACAAGAACAGCAAATATAAATGAGTCTTGTGCAAATTTTAGAACATAAAATTTTAGGCACACTACGTTAACTTGGTAATAACTTATACAGGAAAAGAAAATACTCACTTGACGGTGGTGGAAATTCAGGATGACAGTCACAATCATCTACCTTCAAAGCCTCATCTACCACCTACCCATGAAAATAAAATTAGTGAGACTTACACACACACACACACACACACACACACAAATACAGCCATGAAGAATTCAATAGCTATATAATAGAATTCAGAACAGAACAGAATTCACCCAAGCACTTAAAATATGCAGCTAGTTATTAAGGCTAAATGTATAAACAAGCAAACAAAATGACAACTAATGATAAGAGATCATGATATGATTATGACAAATTCTTGAACGACAATTCTATTTCTGATGCCTGGTATTATGCCTGACATGGCAGTTGTTCAATAATGTCTGTATTGAATTAACACTATCACATCTTTCCCTATGCTCCTCTCCCTAACTGAATACAGCCTCTTGGAGATTTTTTTTTTGTAGGGAGAATAATGAAAAGATTATTCTACAGTACATTAAAAGCACTGTAAAGCTACTATAAATTTAGACATCACCAAATTTTTATTCAAGTATCTGTAAATTGTTCAGTGAAAACAAAAAGGCAGACATAGGCCAGATAAACTCTGTCAAGTCAGGACTCAAGCACCAACAGGAGTAAACAACCTAGACAGAGTAGGGAAAACAAACTAAGGAAAAAAACATGCAGGTGCAATACCAACCACAGACACAGACAGGTGCTGCAGACCTCAAAAGTGTCCAGACCAATCAGACTTTTACATCACCAGGACACCCTCATCAGTCTCTTTCCACCCCACAAACACAGACTCCTGATAGTGTGGGCAGCTCCAGGACCACACATAAACAAATCTGCGAATACCACAATTACAGAGGGCACAGGAGACTCACCCCAATCCTGGATGGAATGTTGGGCAGATAAAAACAGGCACTTCAAATAATAACTTAGTTTGTGATGGAGATGGTATTTCAAATCAGTAGGTGTTATGGACTGTTTGTGTCTTTCTAAAATTCACATGTGAAAACCCTGACCCCCAAGGGACTGTATGTAGAGACAGGAACTTTAAAGAGGTATTTAAGGTCAAATGAGGTCACGGCACCGGGCCCTAATCCTACAGAACTATTGTCCTTACAAGAGAGACACCAGATCCTATCACATCATCATTCACATTGGTTCTCCAGAGATGTTCCCGGCCATTATCAGGCCCCACACCTGAGGGCTGAAAAATGCATTCATGGGACATGGCCACAAAGATCAATGCCCTATTGCAGAAAAACCATCATTTCCATGTCTCTCTTTTCCTTTAAGGGATCTTTCACAGACATGTCACAGAATCTTCCTAGTATGTCACTGGGCAGAGCTAGGACACATGCTCAGCCCCACAGGATCACTAGAAAAAAGATCAGTCTTAGCTAATCATAAAGCTCAACCAAGATAAATCCATAAATCTGTGTAAAAGTGGGCAAGAAAACCAAATCAGGACTTGTCAAAATATTGAAAGTGGCTCTCATGTAGCCAAATATCAGTCTCTTACTGGCTACTACCAAGTTATTACAGAGTCATTTTGTAAATTATGACAATAGCCACCACCACCATCATAGCTACTGGTTGTATACTGTCTACCAGGTGCCAAGTAATATTCAATGCATTTACATTCATATAGTTTCTCACCTATATGAGTTCTGTCAGATATACGGAGGAATGCCTTACAGCAAAAAGCTTTTCCACATTCATTACACTTAACGGGGTTTCTCCCACTTGAGTATCCTGATGCGTGCTTGGGGTTAACTTCTGGCAAAATGTTTTTTCTCATTCATTACATTCATAGGGTCTTCCCCCAGTGTGAGTCCTCTGATGTGTAATCAGGACTTCCTTCTGGTAGAAGGTTTTCCCACACTGCTTACATGCATGGGGCTTCTCCCGTGTGCATACGCTGATGCAACCTGAGGTGTGCCTTCTGGTGAAAATCTTTTCAACATCCATCACATACATACATAGAGTTGTTACCCTGTGTGAGTTCTCTGATGTGCAGTGAGGGCTGACTTTTGGTAGAAACATTTCGTACATTCTTTACATTCATAGGGTTTCTCACCTGCGTGAGTTCTCTGATGTGGAGTGAGGGCTGATTTCTGGTAGAAAGATTTTATACATTCTTTACATTCATGTGACTCCTCACCTACGTGAATTCTTTGATGAGGGCTGACTTAAGGAGGAGTGTTAACCCACATTCACTGCATTCACAGGGCCTTTCCCCTGTGTGAGTACCCTGATGCACCCTGAATGCTGAGCTCTGGCAAAAGGTTTTTCCACATTCATTACATTCATAGGGCTTTTCCCCTGTGTGGATTCTCTGATAAGCTGTCAGGGCTGACCTCTCACAGAAGCATTTCTCACATATGCCACATGCACACGGCTTCTCCCCTGTATGTATTCTCTGATGTTTTATAACACACGATTTTTTAAATGAAGGTTTTCCCAAATTCACTATGTGTATAGGGTTTCTTTCCTGTGTATCTTCTGATGTTCAGTGAGTGTATGCTTTTTAGAGAATGTTTTCCCACATGCGTTGCATTCAAAAGTTCTCTCCCCTACCTGAGTTATCTCTTGGGCAATGAAAACTGATTTATCACAGGCTTTCTGACATTCATTATATTTACAGAAGGTTCCTCCCATGTGAAGCCTCTTCTGTGTCAATAATACTGCCTCCTGGTTAAAAGCTTTTTGTTGTCCACTGCATTTAAAATGCTGTTGCCCAGTTAGGATCTTGTGATCCTCATTAAGATGCTCATGACTGCTGAGGGATGTTCCAGTTATATCATGGGCATCAGGTCTCATTCCAGCATGCATCTCAGCAGGATCACCAGCGACAAATCCATGCCGACATACATTAACTCCTCAGGCCTCATTCCTGAATAATTTCCATTATTTACAATCAGTTTTCATATATGGCTTGAGCTTAAATTGCATGATTTTCCTGATTCCACCCTCCCCTTATATGATGTGTTGCCACTGGTGATTTCACCTTGCCACAAAGTTCTACTGTGACTTTCTTGGCTCTTCTCAATTAGGTCATCAACTATCTAGACATCTGGGCGACTCAGTCTGAGGAGTTCTTTTATGACCCAAGGCTCTGCTCCTTGCTCCAGCTTGAAGATCGCCTCAGGTTTGGGAATACACTGCCTCACAGATACCAGGCTGGTGCAGGTCTCCAGCATCACATCCCTGAATAGGGTCCTCTTAGCATTTCCAGGTCCTGCCACTCCTCCCACGGGAGGTCTGCTGCTATGTCTTCAAACCATAGCAACCCCTTCAGGAAGCAGCACCCAACCCCTGACCAGGGAAGCAGCAGTGGGAGAGCACAGGAGTCCGGAGATTTTCAGTGTTATCAAAAAAAGGACTAACACAGTGGGTTGGAAAAGTTCCCTTCAATGCCTATCACCTGCCCAATGCCAAAATACCATTTCCTTTTTCTTTCCTCAAACCCTGAAAATACAAATGAGGACTTGGTGAAAGCTGCTGAGCTTTGCATAAATTACAGCTCAGGGGAAAAAAAAAACTCAGATACAGTTCATCTGGGACACCTGATCACAGAGCCAGGCTACAGCCTTAGCTGCACTCTGGAGAAAACATCAGACTGAGGCTTCTGCTGAGCACAGCCATGAATCAAGGGCCAGCGCCACTGCTGCTAAGTGCATCAAAGGCTGCAGAAACACCTTAGGCAGTGGCGGGTAACAGGGTGCCTCCAAGGCCCCAGCACAGCACAAGTTGGGTAGGTGGGCTCGTGTACTGTCAGGTGGGCAAGTAGACTGCAAAAAGGAAAAATGAGATAAAGAAAAACCCAAACTATTGTGAGGGATGGGAGTGATTTGCCCACCAGACCCCAGTGTCACTCATTCCCAGGTGACTGGTTGGGAGACATGTAAAGCGAAGACATACAAAGAGGACTAAGTGGCAAAATTATATAGAGAAAAAATATTTTGAAAACACATAAATGTGATTTCAAAAGAAAATCTGTGACTCTGAAATAGTCTACTTATGTACTTGTACGAGACAGCCAGATTATTTATTAAAAAGAGAATCATTCTTTTGATATCAATAGGCAAAAAGGGGTTCATATTACCAAAATATTTGGTTTCCATTATGACCGAAATATTATTGTGAAAATATGAGCCTTTTTTTAGTTCCCAGATACCATTAAGAACAGACTATATCTATACTTGAAATAATTTTAGTTTTTAATGGAGCTTACCTTTAGATTCTGATTACCCCCGTTTGCCATCGCGTGGTTAGTTTTTCTGAAATCTCTTTCCTTCTCCACAAAGTTAAGTGAAGTACTAAACCTAGGTCCTGACAGACTCCTAGGTGTGGAGGCCCTAAGGAAGGGGATAAAAGAAATGATGATTTTATTCCTACTAATCATTAAGGATTTTTAAACAGTTATCCTTCAAACAGGTTACAACAATCATAATCTTTTCCTTGAAAGCAAGGAATAATTATTTTAAAAAGATTTTCTATCTCTAAGATAGGAGGCTTTATGCATAAACATTATTTTAAATTTGGTATTAAACTCAAAATAAATTAAGAACAGTTCAAAAAAAGTATTCTGGGTTCCAATATTAAAATAACTAAGTCTTCTTGTTTTAAATTTAAATACCCTAATTTAGGTTAAATTCAGATATTTAAATCACATTTAGATTAAAGCCTGCACAGCCAATTTCTGTACCATATATATAGATACATATATCTGTATGTTCAGCACTCTACAGAATTAGTAGCTTCAACATCCTTGGCAACTAAACAAATGTGAAAAAAATCTTAATCTATTTTAATTGCCAAATAAGCAAAGGTAGAATCCTGGCTACTTTTGGTTTTTTTGAGACAGAGACTCATTCTCTCACCCTGGGTCAAGTGCAGTAGCATCATCATAGCTCTCTGCAACCTCAAACTCCTGGGCTCAAGCGATCCTGTTGCCTCAGCCTCCCAAGTAACTGGGACTACAGGTGCACACCACTATGACCAGCTAAGTTTTATATTTTTCATAGAGATGGGGTCTCGCTCTTGTTCAGGATGGTCTCGAACTCCTGACCTCAGGCAATCCTTCCACCTTCCAGAGTGCCAGAAATACAGGTGTGAGCCACCATGCCTAGCCTACTATTTGTTTTCTTGTGAGCATACTCAAGTCTATCTGTTGCCCATTTTTAACAGGAAGTATCTTAGCCTTTGAAAAACATCAGGAGGCTGGAGGCAGATGTTTCCAGGACAGAGGTGAAGGGCACAAGGCACAGGCTATGTCCCAGCTCTCTGCTGCCAGGACCCTGGTGGCCGAATTGGTCCAATTCTATCACAGTAATGTTCAATTAACACATCACCCCTCTTTTCCCATAGACTTTGGCTACTTATCTCCAATATGTACATATCCAAATGGTTCAGTAGAACAGTCAGCAACATAAATCTGACAACTTACAGGTAATCTGATCTTAAACATGAATCACCTCTCTTCCTTCCATCCCCAACTTTACTGTGGTTGTTATTAGCTTAAAGCATCAAATACAAGTGATTCTTAAATTCATGGGGCAAAGCTATTCCAAGAAGCAGCTACTGACCTGCTATTAACTCACCTACTGTCATAAAAGGCTTTAATTGGATTCTTATATGGTGTTCGACCTATAAAAGTCAATCACACACACAGAGTGATCAATGGTTGCCAACAAAGACTTCAAAAGATTTTCAAATTTCCTTTAAGCTGATTTTAAGAACATCAAATTTAGAAAACTGAAAAGTAAACCTAAGCAATTTTATATTTCTAGATGTACTTAGTTGAGGATGGTGTCAATAAGAAGTTACATAAACCTTGTCTGACATTCCATTACATGTGATCACTGACAAGATGACAGCAATATATAAATTTGAATCAGAGATGGTACCTGTCTTCAAGGAGCTCACAATCTTACAATCATGTTATGCTGGATGACAACATCCACCAGGGAAATAGAATTGTTCAGCTCAGCTCCATAAGACACTAATACCCAAAGAAGAAAAAACAGGAAAGATCTATGCCCTAAAAATGTAAAGTAAGGGAATTTCAAGCATTGGAAAAAACAAAATGACTTAAAAAAGAAAACAAGGGCAGAATGAAAATCTGCAACTCCTAGCCTGCCCAGCCAATTTCTGCTATATATATAAAATATATGTATACATGTTCAGCACACTGTAAAATTAGCCACAAATTTAGTGCAAAACATTAAGCAACTCTACTGAAGGGCCTTTTCTTTAGGAAATAACTTCAATAACGAAGGAAAAATTTTAAAACAATTTCGTTTTAAAAAGCTTTTATTTTATTCAAAATTTCTAGACAGGGTATTTTTCTACATAAGAATAAATAATAACAATTTGATTGCTGTCTGTTTCAAATAAAAAATACAAATCATTTAAAATTACCTAATGGAATATAACATTAATGTAACTCTATGCAGACAGAAATGGAAAACTTAACTGACGTGACCAACAAAGCAAGGACAAATTATCTGAGAATTGATTTATGATCCTCCATTAATCCAAGAAACCCACCTTCCAAAGTTTTAAAGGGAATTTGACTATAACCAAAGAATCTTAGGTGAAATACCTTGTAAGTCTTCTATTTGTTTTTGTAACTTTACATGCTGCTGAATTAGATCCTTGATTCCCTCAGGGTCATTTTTACAGAGTTTTTGAGCTTTTACGTTTGCTTGCAGGGCCCAGTCATATTCCCCCAGCATAGAAAGAGCATCACAATAACGATAATGACCCTGTTCCAAAAAGATAAATTTATTTTTTTTTCAAAAATATGTTTAAGTTAAAGAAAATAGAGAAGGAAAAATGTTTTGCTTGAGAACTGATTCATTGCTTAAAATATTAAATTCATTGCTGCTAGTAATGAAAAATAAAAATGTTAATACCTCAGGAAATAAAATGACCTAATGGGCTAAGTGAAACGTTATAAATAAGTAAATAATTTTCAATGATTAAGGATCAACATTTTTGCTTAAAAGATTTTATACCCCAGGAAAGAATCCAACTTTTGTTATGTTTTACTAATAAAGAATGAAATATAGTATTTTGTACCAGATAAAGTATAAAAGTTATTCATTGTAAGTAATTTTTCCAAAATATTTTAAGGTAATAATAGTCTCTAGGTCATTACATTCCCCACATTTTGGAAAAAGTAAAAGGTTTTGAGAGCTGGAAGGAACAATCAGCTTGTATGGCAGCTTTCCAGCATCTCTGGGGAGCACAGGCACAGATGAAGGATGCACTCAAGCCAGATCTTCCATCCATCTCTCTCCCTTTCAATCAGCTTTTAATTATTTTATCTCCAAGTGTACTTTCTGGCTCTAAGAAAAAGTCCAAAAACTACAGATTTACATTCAATTCCAATGATAAGGGTTTTTTGTTTGTTTTCTGCTACAGAACCAAAATCGCTGCTAGCTTCATTTACACATTTTAAAAGTCTTTCTACATCAAACATCAACTTTTTAATCTAGAAAGCTAATAGTACCAAAACCTGGGATTCAGTCAACCATCCCCCCTTCTAGCTACTCACAAACCAAACTCCCATTTCAAGCACAGCACCACTGGAGAGGCGATTTATGAGAGAAAGAGGCTAGAAACTGGCCTAATGTCACACTTATTCAGAGACAAACCAAAGAAACCGATTTTATGACACCTGGTCCAGAACTCTTTCCTCGTTACTGTACATTCCATAAAGAACATTCTGATTCAATAAGAATCCAGGAGAAAACATAAAATCAAATATAAGTGACTCTTTTAAGAAAGATCAGCTTTTCACTAAAAGAAGCGAGAAACAATCACGTGGGCATGTGTTTACGCATGTTCAATGCATAAACAAATCTCCTCTAGCGTACCATTTGAAGGGGCTTAATATGCTCTTCAAAATTAAAGGTCCATGTGGACCTATGAGTTCTGGAGCCTTTTTAGACAGACTATGTAGGCTTAAATCAAAGCTCCCAATTCAGATTGCATTTTGTTAAATTCCACTTTCCTTTAAAGGGTTGAAAGCTCTGTTTCCTGACACTTGAGGTATAAGATAAAGGGAACTCTCAGATAGGCTACAAGGTCAAATCCTATCCCCCAGGCATTTGTCAACTTCAAAGTTTAGGAAACTGCAAAAATAAAAAAACACAGATAGCAAAGGAAATAATGACAGATCAAAAACCAAACCTGCTAAATTTGTAGAGAACACTTTCTTTCTTTCTCTTTCCTCCCCTCACTTTTATTAGATTCTTTTCCCTAAATCCTATGGAACCCAGTATAAGTTCTGTTGGTTGAAAAAGGATTTGTTTTTTCACACCTAATGGGTGTGGGGTGGGGGGAGAGAAAGGAGTTGTTTCAATGAAGCTTAAATTAAAGGTATTTCAGAGAGTTTCTAAAACCCAGTTATGAAGGTTTGCTCTTCTTTGATACCATCTCAATCTCTATTACATATACGGACATTCCTTACTGCTCACCTGCCTGGCATCCTCTCGTCTTGGGAACCATCATGTCCCTACTCCTCACAGTAATGGAAGGACTGCCTATTCTAGTGTTCCCTTCCCAATAATGGATGAGAGGGAAGGAGAGTGGCTATGAGACCCAGGAGATTGGCCAATCGAAATGCACCATTTCCCAGGTCATAGCAATGGATCCACAGGTGGTCACATGATTCAATCAGAATCAGTCTGAGGCATCCCTTAGGTTCACTTACGGATAATAAGAGAGGTTCTCTTTTTGTTGGAATTAATGGCTATTGAGGATATCAGTCTGGGGCTCCCACTACGTGGTAAAAGTCTTTTTTAAAATGAAGCCAAGAAAGCCCATGCTCTAACTTCCACTTCTGACCAAGATGGAGTTAACAGGGACTGGATTTACCCTCCTACCTAAAACAAACAAAAAACAAAAGAGATGAAACTACAGCTTGCAAGCCATTGGATTATCAAGAAACAAAATGTGATCCCTAAGAGATGAGAAACATAGAAAATAAGCCCTATGACTACAGCTTACTGAGTTTCTAAGCTACATACAGCTCAGGAGGAAAGAACCCAGGCAGAGACAGGCAATCTCTCTCAGTTAAGGAGATAGAGCTGGGAGTTCAGGGGACCAAGGCAGCTCGAGTTCACAGGGCAGAGGACCAGAAAGGAGAGAGTTGCAGAGACAGAGAATTCCAGAGAACTACAGTGGGTCCCCCTTGAGTTTTCAGCTGAGTGCTGATCAGCACAGGCATGTGGGGCAACTACCCATGACCAAAGAAAGAACCACCTGAAAGACTAACATGGAACAACAGCCAGAACTCACACAGAACCAGGAATAATTCTTGTTCCCACCAACCAGAGTGGAAAACATCACAATTCACAGGGCATCAAGGAGAGTACTCAGAAAAGTTTTGCATCAGTAGTGGGGAAAAAATTAGCCCTAGACTAAATGCCACTATGGTCCCACCTATTAAGTTGAAAACAAGACTCCAAAGAATTAAATTGTTTCCAAGTAACTGTACTGTACCCAAAACAAAGCTCAAAAATATTTGCAGAAAAATATACAGCACCAAAAAAGGTAAAATTCACAATGTGTGGCATCCAGTCAAAAATTACCAAAGAAGGAAAATATAGCCTGTAATGAAGAGAAAAATTAATTGAAAACAACCCATAAATGACACAGATGATAGAACTAGTACACAAGGACATTGAATTATAACTATAAACTCATATGTTCAAGAAGCTGAAGGAAAGACTGAACATATTAAATAAAGACATGAAATATATAAAAGATCCAAATTTAACTTCTAGAGATGAAAACTATAGCATTTAAGATGAAAAATACATTGGATGGAAACAAAGGCAGATTAGATACTGCAGAAGAAAAGATGAGTGAACTTGAGGAGATAGCAACAGAACCCATGTACAATGAAATGCAGAGTGAGAAGTGAGGAAAAAAAGACTAAACATGAAGCTGACAAACAGGAAAGCAAAGCTGAGAAACAGAGAAAAATGTGTACAGATCTGGATCCAACCATGCCTGAAGCTAACCCCTAGACTTTTCAATTACATGAGCTAATAAATTCCCTTTTCTACCTACCCTAAATCTGAGTTAAGTTTCTTTCATTCACAAACAAAAGAGTTCCCAATACACCCTTCAAAATTAAAAGGTTCTTGAGGATATTTGAGGCTATTGGTTTGTATCCTGTGTATCATACATCAAAAGGCAATGCACACAGACATGTCCACAAATATCTGTTGACTCCACCATAAAAATTCTCATTCTTTAGGACAAATGACTCTCTCTCTCTAAAGCCTAAAAGTAAGTCCAGAGGCAGATGACACTGTACCGGTCTTCTCTATTGGGAAAGAAGGGAAAAAAATGGTCCACCTTGAAAAGAAATCTACAGAGTACCTTTGCATCAGTAGTGGGGAAAAAAATAGCCCTAGACTAAATGCCACTATGGTCCCACCTATTAAGCTGAAAACAAGACTCCAAAGAAGTCTTCCTCTACAGGCTTATATCTTAGAGGCATGACTCCATGGACTCAGGCTCATAATTAATTCTAAAGTTGCACAATTCTTATAAAAGTAAAGAATACAGCTTGCACGATTTGCTTCTGAAGTTTAAACTATCCTTGAATGAGCAGTCCTTTCTGGTAAAATAAAAGGAAAAATAACCTAGTTACATAGCTGTCACATTTTTTGAATACTTACTGGTGGTTGTCTGCTTTTATCTACACAAATATTTTGGTAATTATATAACACATCACAAAACATCCCAATAAAAAACAAAGAGTAAATAATTTATTTTGTGTTTGAGAAAATAAGCCAGGAACATTCTCCATAAAGTCTTCAAAATAATTCAAAAAGTTTTAATACTCTTTTTTTAAATTGATAATGATTAAATAGCACAAGGTATCTCTGGAAAGCCAGTACTATGGTCTGGATTTCAGTATTTGGAATTCTATCCTTCATTCATTCTACAAACGTGATAGAGGCCTTGCCAAATGCCAGGTTCAGTAATCAGCAAAGATTCTGTTTCAGGCAAAAGAATGATTCATTAAAAAAAAAAACCAGCAACAAACTGATCACCCTCAAACAGAAGCACCATCCATTGTAGGATTCTAAATCCATTTTTGTCTTTTATTTGCCATGACACCTCACCGAAGTCATTTTACCTCTCTGGGACTCAATTTTGTCAAGTGTAAAATGAGGCATTCAAGAAATGATTCCAAAATTTGGATGCAGAGGTCTACCTGGGGAATTTTACAATCTCCATACTCCTAGATACACTTCTAGGCAACCTGAATTACAATTTTGGGGGAAAGACAAAGAAATCTAAAATTTTAAAAGATTCCCAGGCTGTCTTTTCCCTTTTACTCCATACCCTTCTGTGTTCTGTTTTATCACATGTTATTTATAATATAAAGGAAAAGTTCATTTTTAAAAAACATTTAACAAAATAAAACTAACACCTACAATTAATCTAATGAAATCTATCCACAGAACAGGACTCAAAGTAACAGATGAGATTAAATTCTCTAAGGCCTTAAGATTCCATGATTTTACTCGCTGTGGTTTTAAAAACAAATTATGTAAAACCAGGAATGAATTATGAAACACACATCTTTCTGTGTCTTATTTCAAACTCTACTTTTTAAAAATTTTGAAGATTTTTATGATTTAGGAAAATACAGAGACTAATAAAACAAACACCCAGAATTAACTGTTAACATTTTATTTGTTTTGGATTCTTTTTTTGATAAAAGAAATAAAACTATACTATACAGATATAGTTAAGATTTCCTTTGTACCCTTCTCCAATCTCTTCCTCTCTCACTGCCCAGAAGCAACCGGCGTGAGTTTGACAGGTATTCTTATCTATACCTACACCTATCAAAGGCCTATGTTATGCCTTTACTGATTTTTTTTCATTTAACACTGTTTTTTAAAATCTATAAATGTTGATAAGCCACTTAATTCATTTCAACTGCAATCTAGTATTTGATTCATTCATTCACTAAGTCAACAAGTATTTACTATTGAGTCTTGCTAAGTGTCAGGCAGTCTGGCTTCAAACGTGAACCAAACAGACTAAAAAACTTTTCCTTTGTGAAGCTTACATTACACTGGGAAGACACAATAAA
Organism: Avahi laniger; assembly: GCA_963575035.1. Taxonomy (NCBI): domain Eukaryota; kingdom Metazoa; phylum Chordata; class Mammalia; order Primates; family Indriidae; genus Avahi; species Avahi laniger. The sequence continues at coordinate 3,177 of CAUYSK010047126.1, read as the reverse complement.
TAACTCAAATATTATATATTGTATTCTCAATAATAAGTGCTAAGAGGAAAAAAAGTAAAACAGGGAAAGAAGATAGGAAATGTCTAGGTGTGACATTTTAGTAATGTGGCCAAGGAAGATTTCATTGAGAACGGGACTTGTAATAAAGAATGAAGGAGGCTAGTCAATGCTGTGGGGAAGAGCATTCTAGGGAAGAGCAAGTTCTAGAGGCAAGTGCAAGTACAAAGTGGAAGTGGGCCCAGCATGTTTGAGGAATAGTGAGGATGCCAAGGGGCCAACATAAAGTGAACCAAGGAGAGAGTAGTAGGAGTGAGGTCAGAGAAATAACGGATGGTCAAGATCAGACAGATCTGAGTAACAACTTTGAGCAAGTGAAAATACCGCATTGATGTGCTGCTTTATCAGTGGACAGGTATTTGCAGTGCTGTGCCATTAAAACAATGCTGCCATGACCAGCCTTTACATCTCACCATGTGCACATAAACAAGAAATTTTCTAGGGTGCACATGCTTAAAATCAAGTAATTATGAAGTACATCGTAGTGCTCTCCAAGTTGGTTTAAATGATTCACACTCCCATCGATTTATTGAAGGTTCCTGTTACTACACACACTCACCAACACTCAGGACTACTGGTCTCTTTGATTGTTCCCAATCTGAAGGACCCAAACAATATCACATTGTGTTATTTACTAATGTATACATGCAGGTCTATGTGGAGACCGTCTATTCTGCTCTATTAGTTTCATTTTTCTATATCTGTACCAATCCCCTAAAATTTTAATTACCAGAAAATAGACAATTTCTTATTTCTATTGGCCACTCAGGATTACTCTTTTATGAAATGCTTATTTGTCTTATTGGTCCATTTTCTACTGGGTTTCTTATTTATTTCAGGAGTTCTTTGCATATTCTAGATATAAATCCTATCAGTTATATATGTGACAAATTATTCCCTCCCAAACTAGTAATAAATTCATGGTGTCCTTTGAAATACAGAACTTTCTAAGTTTGATACAGTCAAATATATCAAGGTGATTATTTTCATTGTTGATCTGTGTATTACGTGTTAAGAAATCCTTTCCTACCTCCTGTAAAGTCTCCTTCCAAGTTCTTAAATTTCATTTTTCACACTCAGGCACATCTGCCCAGAACGTGCAGAGGGTACCTCTCAGCCACTAAGGCGCCCTCAAGACCTCCCAGGGCTGCCCGTGCTCCTCATGCACACGCAGCGCCTCCCTGTGGCTGCGCCCCTGTGCTGACCGTGGAACTGAAGATTCCCCTTTCATATTCTTGAGCTCTGCATAATTTCACACAGCATTTTTACAAACAAACAAAACCTGTAAACAGGTTTCTCACAAAATTGTACGGCATTATTTGCTCAATGTAAAGTACAAAAGAAACCTACCTTTGACCAAGTGCTCTTCAGAATGGTGGCTCGCTTTCCATCACCAAGGGCATTTCTAAAAAGAAAAACAAGAAATAAAATATTTGAACATTCTCATTCTTTTATTGTAAAAGTATTACATACTTTACATACCGTATATTTATATTTTGTGAATTGTCCATGGATATAATCATCAAAAAAATATTTTAATTTTAAAATCCATATAATGTATGTCCATTATAGGAAATTTGGAAAATACAGAAAAATAAAACAAAGGGGAAAAGTCACCCAGAGTCACAATCACAACTACCCAGGAATAACTAGGTTTAATACTTCTGGAGTATTAAATAGTTCACATAACTTATCAATATCTTATCTATGCATAACTTATTATTTGTATGGTTTTTTGCACTATTTCTGCACATCAGTAAGAATTCTGATCTCCAAAAGTATAACTCCCAGGTCTTTCACACAACACACCAGCTAAGCTCTATGGAACAGAGCATGGAAGCAGGGACATGAGACCGGAGTTAGGTCTAACTCAATCACTAATTCTCTTAGGGCCTTTAGGAAGCTATAACCTCTCTGGGCCCACTTTCTCATCCATAAAGTGAAGATAATAAGTCTATTCTATCTGTTTTAAGGTAGATGCTAAATTAGATACATTAGAAAATATACCTTTTACAATGTCAAGTACTAACAGATCCATACCCTAGTCTCTCAGTTTCCTGGCTCCTGTATCTTCAGTGACCTCCTCCTCCACCCCAACTTAGCCACCTACCTACCACCACACCCCTGGGCAACTTAGCACCGCTCAAAACTGTCTGAACTCCAGAATCACTAATTCAGGTGTCCAGCTCTTGCCCCATAATCTTGTTTTGACTTGTTTTGACTATTCTTACTATCTCCCCGGAGTGTCCAACTCACTGATTTATCCACTTTCTTTTTTTTTTACTTTCCTATTTATCTACCTTAAGCTTTGCTGGTTCATTATTTCATTCACATGCATACTAATTCACCACTCTTAAAAAGAAATTACAAGGAAGAACAAAAATAGGTAACTTATACTACCATGTATCAATGCCTACTAAAACGTACACATATGTAAGGGTAGACAACTTGACCAAAAGGATGTAATAGAGAAACCAGAAATGGATCCTTACATATAATCACTTATGACAAAAGTGATACCGCAGTGCACGGAGAAAATATACTCTTTTAATAAATGGTGCTGGATCATTTGGACATTCATATGAATCTTAAACCCTATCTTACAGTAAAAACAGAAACCAAGGCCAGATGGACTGCAGAGCTAAGTATCAGTTAAACAATCAAACCTGTAGAAGAAACAAAATTTTGGTAAACTTAGAGTAGGCAAAGATTATAAACAGAACACATAGGCCAGGCGCGGTGGCTCACGCCTGTAATCCTAGCACTATGGGAGGCCGAGGCGGGTGGATCGCTCAACGTCAGGAGTTCGAGACCAGCCTGAGCAAGAGCGAGACCCTATCTCTACTAAAAGTAGAAAGAAATTACTTGGACAACTAAAAATATATATATAGAAAAAATTAGCCAGGCATAGTGGCGCGTGTCTGTAGTCCCAGCTACTCGGGAGGCTGAGGCAGGAGGACTGCTTGAGCCCAGGAGTTTGAGGTTGCTGTGAGCTAGGCTGACACCATGGCACTCACTCTAGCCAGGGCAACAGAGTGAGAGTCTGTCTCAAAAAAAAATAAAATAAAATAAACAGAACACATAAACCACTTATTATTAACACAGAAGGGAGAAAATTGA